>JABWTJ010000776.1:0-299808 GCA_016801875.1 Solanum sitiens | reverse complement strand
TCAATCAACGGCAGTAATCATCCAAATTTCCTTTGAACTCAATCACACAAGCTCTCAACATATCCTCGAGGGTTTAAATAGTATGCTCCGCTTGACTATCCTTTTTGGGATAAAAGCGGTGGTAAGCTTCACTTTTGTACCCAACCTTTTTAGGAAAGACCTCCAAAATTGAGATGTGAATTGAGCACATATATCTGATATGATGGACAAAGGAAACCCATGAAGACTCACAATCTCATTAATTTAAATTCATTCATAATCCTCCGCCGAATAAGTAGACTTAAATTCATTCATAATCCTCCGCCGAATAAGTAGACTTAAGGGGGATAAAGTGAACAGATTTTGTCAATCTATCCACTATCACCCAAATTGAGTCATTTTGCCTCATAGTCCGAGTAAATCCAACTACAATGTCCATGTTAATTTCTTCCCACTTCAAAGTACGAACACCTATTTCTTGGATTACACCACTAGGCTTTTGATGATCGGCTTTCACTTGTTGGCAATTTGGACACTTGGTTACAAACTCCGTTATGTACCTTTTTAGGCCATCCCACCGATATACCTCTCTAAGGTCACAGTACATTTTGGTGCAACCCACATGGATAGAATATGGGGAACCACGAGTTTTCTCTAAAACCCTATTCCTTAAAACATCAACATCCGGTACACATAATCTATATTTTTTTACCTTAGCACACCATCCCCTCCTTGGGAGAATCATTCATTCAACTTGCTAAGTACCGATTCCTTCAACTCCATTAATAGATGATCAATATGTTGTTTGGATTTCACCTCAGCCACTAAGGATGACTCGGAATTATTATCAACCACAAAACCACCATTTGGGGAATCTTCCAATCAAACACCCAATCTAGCCAACCTATGAACATCTTTCACTAGGTCTTCCTTGCCTTCTTCCACATGAGACACACTAGTCATGGTCATACGACTTAAAGCATCCGCTACCACATAAGCTTTGTCGGGGTGGTAGAAAATACTCATATCGTAATTTCTACAATTCCAACCATCTTTTTTGTCCGAGATTTAACTCCTTTTGAGTAAACACATATTGAAGACTCTTATGGTCGGTATACGCATCAATATGAACACCATACCAGTAATGTCTCCATATTTTCAAAGCAAACATTAGGGCCGCCAACTCAAGATCATGAGTTGGGTAATTCTTCTCATGCACCTTGAGTTTTCTAGAGGCATAAGATACTATTTTAAAATATTGCAAAAGAACACACCCTTAACCCACTCGGGATGCATCACAATGTACCACAAAGCCCTTAGTACCCTTCGGTAAAGTCAACACCGGAGCGGAGGTAAGCCTATCTTTCAAAATTTGGAAGTTTCCTTCACATGTCTCCGACCACTCAAATTTCACACTCTTTTGGATCAAGGTAGTCAGAGGAGAAGCAATGGATGCAAAACCATCCACGAACCTCCTATAGTACCTAGAAAAACCCAAGAAACTCCTAATTTTTGTTGGAGTCATTGGTCTAGGCCAATTCTTAACCGCCCCGATTTTCTTTGGATCGACCTCTATGCCCTGACTTGAGATAATATGACCACGAAACGCCACCGATCTCAACAAAAACTCACAGTTGTTATACTTGGAAAATGGTTGGTGTTCCTTAAGGACTTTTAATACCACTCTCAAATGGTCCATGTATTCACCCTCATTTTTCGAATATACAAAGATGTCGTCAATGAAGACAATGACAAAGGAATCTAGGTAATTTCAAAACACCCTATTCATTAGGTCCATAAAAGTCATCGGGGCATTAGTGAGACTAGGAACTCAGAGTGACCATATCTAGTTTGAAATGCCGTTTTAGGTACATCCTCACCTATCACCCTAAGTTGGTGATACCCCGATCTCAAGTCAATCTTAGAAAAGTAGCTTGCCCCTTGGAGTTTATCAAACAAGTCGTCAATCCTAAGAAGAGGTTAATTGTTCTTAATGCTGACCTTATTGAGTTGACTATAGTCAATACACATCCTAAGGGACCCATCCTTCTTCTTTACAAACAATACCGGAGCACCCTATGAAGAAATACTTGAGTTGAATGAAATATTTATCTAATAAATCCTTGAGTTGGGCCGTCAACTCTTTCAATTCGGCCGGAGCTATCCGATAAGGAGGAATTGAAATGGGATTCGTATCCTGTAATAAGTCAATAGCAAAGTCAATTTCCCATTGGGGAGGAATTTCGGGCAAGTCATGGGGAAAGACATGCGGAAGGTCCTTCACTACGGGGACCGACTAAATAGGGGGAATGTCGGTTTCAAGATCTTTGACTCTTACGATATGGTAAAGAAACCCATTAGAGATCATCTTAGATGCTTTCAAACAAGATATGATACGACCTCTAGGAGTTTAGTTACCCCCCTTACACTTTAAGACGGGTTCATTAGAAAAGTTGAACTTGACTACCCTAGTCCGACAATAAATGGTAGCAAAACAAGTATGCAACCAATCCATTCCCCAAATAACATCAAAATCAACCATATCATGCTCTACAAAAATTACCCATGTAACTCTATTGGGAAAATATATAGGAAAACTCGTAAAGACTATTCTATCCATAACAGAGTCACCCACCGGGGTTGTAACAAAAAAAGGTTCAATTAAAATATCAGGTAGAACATCAAACTTTTTAGCTACTAGAGGAGTTACGATTGATAATGTAGCATCGGGATAAACTATCCTTAAACATCAATTGAAAAGACTTGTAACATACCGGTGACTACATCGGGACACTTCTCTTGCTCTCCCCTAGAGCGGAGAGCATAAAAATAGTTTCTTATTGGAGCTTCGGAAGTAGTAGCACTTGCTTGAACTTGACCACTCCCTTTCTCTTGAGCCTTTATATTAGGGAAATCTCTAGCCTTGTGGGCACGCTTGCCACACCCAAAGCAATTCTCCATCCAACTAGACACTCACCCTAATGATTCTTACCTCATTTGGAACAATTTGGTCACTTACTAGGTGAATTTTCGCTTCTTTCCTTTTGACCCTTAGAGTTAGACACCCTGTTATCATGAGCCTTAGGGAATTCTGAAGGAACTTGGTTGGAAACCATCTTCTTCAACCTAGGCTTGTCTTGAACCTCATGCCTACCCTTTGACGTACCTCCCTCATAAGACTTGGCTCTCTAAAACTCTCTATTTTTTCTCTTTATTCTAGTCTCTTCAACTTGTTGTGCATTAACCATCAACCTAGAAATATCCATATTATCATGGAGCATCGCCGAACGACACTCTTCAACCAAATTATCGGACACTCCCTTGATAAAGAGACTCATATCATCCCTTGGGTTAGACACCAAGGAAGGAGAATATTTTGGCAACTTAGTAAACTTGAAGAAGTACTTTTGCACACTCATACCTCCTTGACGATGGTTGATGACTTCTTCCACTTTTGCCTCCCTTTTCTCCCTAGGAAAGAAACGATCAAGGAAATCCCTTATAAACACCTTTTAAGTGATAAGACCCTCTCTCAAGGCCCTATTATCTCTCCATTGGGTGTACTATGTTTGAGATACATCCTTGAGTTTGTAGGAAGCTAGCTTGACCTTTTCATTTGAAGTCAATCCCATAGCATAGAGAATCTTGTAGACCTCATCAAATAAGTCTTGGAATCTTCATTCACTTTCGACACATAGACCATATGAGCGTTCATCCTCATGAAGTCCCTCAAGTGGGAAGCCATAGTACTAGCATTTTGTTGAATACGAGCTCCAACCTCCCGATTGCCTTCAGCCGTCATGGCTTGGGTTTGAGAGGCTACAACTTGAGCTTGGGTAGTCATGGCTTGAGTCAAAGTCAAAAATGCCGACCTTATATCTCCATCCGTCATAGGTGACCGGAGCTTGGACTTGTGGATACACTTGGTTCTCTTATGGAGGGACTTGGTTATCTTGGGGAGGAACTCCCGCATTAGCATAACCATCCTCCACTCTCCTTGACGCTTCACTTCTAATAGTCATATCCTATATCCACAAGAAAAAAATAAGAAGAAAGAGGGACACATAGTGTTACCACTCATAAGGCACGACTTTCAAGATTACCAATAAATGATAATTCCTAAGCATCACATAGTCTCTCAATTATAAGTGTGGTGCGCTTCACACGCATGAACAATACTCTAGGTAGACGTGGTTCAATGAGACATCAATCCTAAGATTTCATTAACCTCATTCTATGATAGAAAGTTTTTCAAGACCGGGGAGGACCCCCTAGATGTAACCGTCGTCGTCGTCCTTTGAGAGGACTAAGACTAGACTCTTAGCATTCGTCATTACATATCATAGTCTAAAAATGGCGAAAGAATTAAAACTTTTCATAGATATCTACACAATGAGGTTTTCATAGACGTTTCACATACTACATATGAAGTTTACATGGACTCCTCACATAGGAAGCTTATATGGGCTTCTCGATTAGACAATATAATCAATACATAAGAATTAGTCTAATACTTCTTTCATATTGAACCATCTAAACGACTACAAATCTTGGACATAAGAAATACAAAGTCAACATGCCAATATAGGCTTACATCAATATCCAAATGATAAAGGAATGAACAATATCTTTAAGACGATACAACTTTAAAGATACAATGTGGAATAAGGTAACATCCCCGAACATGAGGACCTACCAATACTTGGCAAATAGAATCCAATTCTTCTTCAATCAACCTTCTAAGAACTCAATGACCGAAACCTACATAATTGTAGAAACATAGAAATATGGGTTAGTACACCACTTTTACTAAGTATGGAAATATATGCACAAAAACATTGAAAATATGGTAAAAGGAACATTTTTTCAAAATCCATGCTACGTACCTCTTTGGAAAACCTTATGCATATCAAAGAACACATAGGATTCAACATTCATATATCCTTTTAAAAAGACCATACAAAAAACAAGGCCAACATCATCAAGTAGATCAAGTCAAAATTTGTAGTAGCATATTAGGAAACCATAACAAAAGCAACTGTAACATCATGTTATAACCACAAAGCATCTACAAGAATTCATAACATTAAAACATATGCAAGACCCTTAGCCATAACCCCTTATCAAGCTCACAAGTGCAATGATCAAGTGAAGTCCCATAAACCCACTCAACCATGTAAACCAAACAAAGGATCACAAGTAATGTCTAACTTCATATAGCATAACATTAAGAGTAGTCATCATCATATTTAGCAATATAGACCAACAACATGTTCATAAGTTAAACCAACATCATATAGGATTTTCACGACCCGAAAGTACCCCATAGAATCTAGGGAGAACCCTTGGGTCATGAACGGGCGTACTTGACCCTTTAGGGTCTTGTACAAACCCTTTAACTATCGTTCATTACACAAGACATGAAAAGTAGTGCGGAATTTAAAACTTTTCACGACATTTAATATAAAAATGAAGTCTTTCATAAATACTTAGGGAATCTCATCATCGCAAGCCAAACGTAAAGACACGACATAATATCTTAGGGACATGGCCCTTTACATTAAAAATAAATACATAATAAGTCTTAACATAAAGAAACTAAGAAGATAGGAACTATGCCCTCGAATAAATGAGGACATACTTAGTCTTGAGAGAATCTTTCCCAAGCTTTTCCTTCTAGCCTTCAACCTTCCTTCCGAAAAACTATACTTACAGAGTATAGAAAGTATGGGGTTAGTACAAAAGAATGTACTAAGTATGGCATATGCAAAATCATATAAAAAGGGACATTTTAGTAAAATAACCTTTCATGCCAAATATGTAAAACATTCATGAATCTAGAAGAAAAACAACATAAGAAACATCATTTAACACTTAGTGAACGATTTCCATAATTTTAGCCAAAGAAAGCACTTTTCAGTGAAATAACCAAATCTTAGAGTGAACTCTTGCAACCTTACAGTGAACCAAACTAACTCCAAAATAGTGAACTTCCAAGGTATTGCCAAGAGGAAGTGAACTCATTTCCGTAGGAGTTTCCCTAACTGAGGTTATCCTAAGACTTTCAAAGGTAAGAAATGAAGGAAACGCCCATACACCTCCTTCAATGCACACCAAGGATATCCTTAAGAGTACCCACCATAGGCTTACTCCACTCGGGAGAACAAGTCACCACTCAATCACAAGACATAAGATGAACACTCAACAACACACCAAGACTTCCCTTTCGGAATGCCTACTTAGTGCAATTAGTAGATGGCATCCCATTCCACCACCTAAACTAAGTAGTACACTGTTTTAGAAGGCTTGGCAGCAAGACTCCCCTTTCGGAAGGTCTACTTAGTGGAATGGATAGATAGCATCCCATACCACTACCTACCCTAAGTACTACATTCTTTTAGGAGACTTAGTTCATTCAATTCACATAAGACTCACCAAGACTCCCCTTTCGGAATGCCTACCTAGTGCAACGGATAAATAACGTCCCATTCCACTACCTACCCTAAGTAGCACACTCTTTTAGAAAACTTAGCACATTCATTACTTTTGTGGGGATTAGCTTAACCAACATAGACCTTGAGATCTAGACATATAATCCTGATATTACCCCCTATTGGATGAGGGATCCTCACTTGCCTAGAGTAAGGTCATTCTTTTAGCTTCTACATGGCTTTCCCAATAGCTACACCTATGCGGGTGCATAGTTAAGTGATAATGATATTGCTACTAAGTAACTCAATCTCTACTAACGAGGAGTACACTACAAGAAAAACTCTTATTTAAGACCGACATTTAGGGACCAACTACTAATCTCATCTCTAAAAATATATGTATTGGGACGAGATTATATTCCGGTCCTTATTTGTATACTCTATTGCGAAGATACTTAATCTGGTCCCTAAATATCATACTAACTGGTCCTAAAGTCTAATTCTAAGACTTTTAGCGCGCTTGCCAGCAAAAATATAATATATTACATTAAAAACAAAATAGGCGACATTTCTTTTACATTGAAACTAGCCAAAAAGGAAAAAACCTATGTTTTCTAAAAGTAAAAAAAACGTACAAAGGAAATAAAAAGACTCTTTCTCTGCTGGTTGCAACGCAAGCTTCTCTATACGATCAGTTTATTCAACAATATAAAATTGGTGTTCTTCTTCGCAGCGCTGTCTTCTTCATTAAAGTATTTCAATCGCAGTTGCGATTAGCTCTGTCTTCTTCATACAAAGAATTTCCATCATAGCTCCTCAACTCTGTCTTCTTCATCAAAGGATTTCCATCGCAACTGTTTATCGAAGAGGTAAAACGTATAGTTGCTGATTATAGCTGCTCGATCAGTGAAACAAATCTTACAAGTTTGCTTCCTCTTCTAATCAAGCTTTTGTTGTTTTGAATTTCATAAACTGGATTGATAGATTTATTTTTTGAAGTTACTCTTCTTCTTGTTCTTCCTGTCTTACAACATTAGATAGGTTAAAAGTTTTAAAATATGACATGTTTTCTTATGTACAATCAGTGCTAGATTATTGGGTTAAGTTTCTAATAGTGACTCATTTTTTTTGACTGTTTATGTTTCTGAGGATCAAATTTTGTATATAGTGTATATTGTAATTGAAAAGTCTAATTATTTCGCCAACAACATATACTACTTTTCTGTCTTTGATATATTTAATATTTTGCGAGTGAAATAGGAACTAAACTTGTTACATGTAACTTTAAGAGTAAGATATACTTGCATAATTTTAATGTTTCTGTTATGAGTATGGGAGGCGAGACCCACAAATATAATTGTATCTATCCATACCTTTTCGATATAACTTATTAAGCAGGAGAAATATGGACGTATGATATTTGTTGCTCCGTAAAATTTCAAGAGGGAGCATCATAATGAATCGGAAGAGAAGTTCAGAAGTAGAAATTCACTAAAGACCACCCCTATTCATATCGCAAGTCTATATCATTAAGAATTGTGAGTTGTGAATGACCACCACTGAGGCAGTGACCTGCAACCTACCCAATTAGTTCATCTTTGGGCAAATGATTCTAGTCAACCACTGCTATAAGAAGGCTAACTGGGTTATGGGTATATAGGATCAAAAAAAATATACATAGTTTTTCCCAAGTTATGTGTCACGACCCAAAATCGAGCCGCGAGTGGCACCCACACTTATCCTACTATGTGAGCGAACCAACCAATCTAAAACCCCAACATATTGAACAAAAATACAAAGCGGAAGACTTAAAACTCATTATCCCCAAAATCTGGAAGTCATCATCACAAGAACATCTATCCTCAAGTTACTAATCTAAAAGTATCTAAGAAGCTAAAATAAATAAAAGGCTAGTCCATGCCGGAAGTTCAAGGCATCAAGACATTGAAGAGAAGATCCAGTCCAAGCTAGAAGCATTAGCTCACCCTGAAATCCGGTGTAGTGAAGACTGGCTAGAATTGCTGTTGAGTTGAAGACGACGGTACGTTTGCTGCATTCCCCAAATAACAAAGAAAGAAACAACAAGTAGGGGGTCAGTACAAAACACAAGTACTGAGTAGGTATCATCGGCCAACTCAAAATAGAAAACAGTATATATCAGTTCATATCATAAATCAACTACAATACTCAACATGTAGCAACAAGTACTATAATCATCAATAAGTACTACCAAATTCATCCATGAGGACTCAAGCCTCAATACCACACTCATTTGGGAAATAGGTTCATTACATTGAGTATATAACCATCTCTCAAGATTCATTATCTTTCTTCCTCTTGTGTCGGTACGTGACACTCCGATCCCCTACTACTATGTGTCGGAACGTGACACTCCGATCCCCTAATTCTACGTGTCGGTTCGTGACACCTGATCCCCTAATACTATGTGTCGAACGTGACACTCCGATGTGTCGGTTCGTGACACCCGATCCCCTAATACTATGTGTCGGAACGTGACACTCCGATCCCCTAATTCTACGTGTCGGTTCGTGACACCCGATCCCCTAATACTATGTGTCGGAACGTGACACTCCGATCCCCTAATTCTACGTGTCGGTTCGTGACACCCGATCCCCTAATACTATGTGTCGGAACGTGACACTCCGATCCCCTAATTCTACGTGTCGGTTCGTGACACCCGATCCCCTAATACTATATGTCGGAACGTGACACTCCGATCCCCTAATTCTACGTGTCGGTTCGTGACACCCGATCCCCTAATACTATGTGTCGGAACGTGACACTCCGATCCCCTACGTGTCGGTTATGACACCGATCCCCTACTATATGTGTCACTCGATCCCCTAAGTGTCGGTGACACCCGATCCCCTAATACTATGTGTCGGAACGTGACACTCCGATCCACTAACATCATTCTATCAATTCATCAAGCCTTCTTTTATACCAAGGCATCATCAATCTCATTACTTTAGTTCATCAAGCCTTCTTTTATACCAAGGCATCATCAATAACAAGGTGAATTAGGGTTCTTCAAGATTTTGGATTCAAAGCTTCATTATGCTTATTTTATCACAATCACATAATCACATTCATGCAAGCATACAATTAAGCATATAGAAGGGTTTACAATACTACCAATACATATCATTCACTATTAAGAGTTTACTACGAATAGTATCAAAACCATAACCTACCTTCACCAAGGATTCTTGATCAAGCAAGCAATCTCTCAAAGCTTTTTGTTTCCTCTTTGGTTGTCTCTCTCTATAGATCGTTCCTCTCTCTTCTCCTTGTTCTCTCCATTTTTCTTCTTCAAAAACCCTCTCTCTTTTCCCTAATTAGCAAATAATTAGGTATAAAAGATGAGGAAATAACCCAATAAGTAACTCAAGGTCATCTCCTTTACACCCCCAAGAATTTGAGTTATTAATATTAACCCACTAAATTTATAATTATAGCAGGAATAGTCCAAAACGCCCCTTTAAAACTTACCCAGAAATCCGACCCAGACTGGGATTACGCAACCTGTGACGGCCCATCGTGCCTTCGACGGTCCGTCCTGCAGGTTCGTCACAACCTTCAGAGACTCAAATTCCTTGATGAGTCTGAGACGGTCCGTCGTGCCTACGACGGTCCGTCCTGCACTTCTGTCACGACGGACAGAGAATTGCTCTCAGTACCCAATTCTCAAGAGTTGAAGTGTTTTGAAACGGAACCTCACAACGGTCCGTCATGTCTGTGACGGTCCGTCCTGCAGGTCCGTCACAGACTTCAGAGAATTGCTCTCAGTACCCAATTCTCAAGAGTTGAAGTGTTTTGAAACGGAACCTCACAACGGTCTGTCATGTCTGTGACGGTCCATCCTGCAGGTCCGTCACAGAGTTCAGAGAGTCGATTTCAGCACTCAAATATAAGAATTCCAAGTGTTTGGAATGAGACACCCTCGACGGTCCGTCGTGCCCATGACGGTCCGTCGTTGGATACGTCGTCTCAGACAGTTTTTCCAGAAATAAAATCTGCTGCTCAAAACGACTAAGCAGGTCGTTACATTATGCCACTTTGATGTCAACACAAACTAAAATTATAGTGAGGATTGACCACTTAGTATCAAAAGGAAGCAATTTAACTGAAGTAATGAATAACAAATTTTTAAGCTTCTTGTTGTAGCCTTTCATCTATGTACATGTATCAAAAATTGTCTTTTGCTACTTTTTTCTATATACAAACATACTTACTGATCAAGCCTTAATGTACATTGGATACAAGTTGTAGGTTGGTGTGGTGGTTCTTTTGGAACAAAAAAACAAAATGTTTTGCTTATGAATTTGGTGGGGCTAACTCCATATGTCGTTCTAGCGATTATGTGTTTCAAAAAGTACAAATTTTTTGTAGCTTGTAGCAATGAGTATAGGATAAAATTTTCTTTTTTGATTACTCCTCTAGGTTGCAACATATAGTTCTGGTGGAAAATTTTCATTTCTAAGTTTCTTAGTTCTTTCTTTATGTATTATTTGAAGATTCAAGTAAATGAACATTTAGTACATTCTCTTTTCTGATTGTTTCTCAAGGTTGTAACATTCTTTATCTTTTTTGAAACATTTTATGTTCTCTTAAAGGTTATGGCACCTAGCAAGAAGTGGATGGAACTTATTGATAATCGTCTCGATGAAATCTACTTAGTTGGTGTGCAAAAGTTTTTGGATAATTCTTTTAAAAAAACAAGAGAAGAATATAAAATACGATGTCCATGTGTCAAATGTTACAATACTACTTTAGGAACTCGTAAAATAGGTGAGACACATTTTAAAGTACATGGAATAATTTGCAACTATACTTTTTGGTATCACTATGGAGAACGTTTGGTTGAGCCATTGTAAGAATTAGAATCTGAATCTAAAGATACGTGTGAAAATGAAGATAATAATGAAGTAGAAAAATGTGTGAGTGAAGATGAAGTGCAAGAATTGTTGAGAGATTTATATCCTAATCTTGATGGAGGAATTACAAATGATGATTGTGATGGTATACTTGAGGAGGAACCGAATGCTGAAGCAAAAAAATTCTACAGCCTATTGAAGGATTTTGAACTGCCATTATACAAAAATTCAAAAGCTTCAAAGATTTCTTGTTTGATCAAATTGTTTCACATCAAAAGTACGGGCCGTTGGAGTAATGCATCATTTACCATGTTATTGAAAATTTTGAAGGACGAGTTGTTGCCTTATGGCACCAATTTGCCAAACTCATATTATGAGGCAAAGAAGATCATTCAAGAACTCGGTCTTTCATACAACAAGATTGACGCTTGTACTAATGAATGAATGTTATACTGGAAGGAGGATAGCTTACTTGATTCTTGCAAAGTTTGTGGTGCATCCAGATGGAAAATAAATACACATAGCAGGGAAACAAAGAATAAAAAAGGTAAAAAGATAGTGCTAAAGAGCCTGTGCTATTTTCCTTTAAAGCCTAAACTTCAAAGGTTGTTTATGTCTACAAAGAAATCTTCTCTAATGACATGGCACAAGGATTAAAAAGTTGATGATGGAATAATGAGGCATCCGGCTGATTCAATGGCATGGAAATCATTTGATGAACTTCATCCTTCATTTGCGGTGGAGCCTCGTAATATTCGACTTGGACTTGCTATTGATGGATTTCAACCGTTTCGAAATTCAAAAACCTCACATAGCATTTGGCCTGTTGTTCTTATTCCTTATAATTTACCACCTTGGTTGTGTATGAAGAAAGAAAATTTTATTTTGGCTATGCTTATTCCAGATCCAAATGGTCCAGGAGATGCAATTGATACATATCTTCAGCCTTTAATAGAGGAATTGAAGGAGTTGTGGGAAGTTGGTACCGAAACCTATGATGCATCTACTAGAAAATTTTTTAAATTGCATGTTTCTTTATTATGGACAATCAATGACTTTCCTGCATATAGAAGTTTATCTAGATGGAGTAGAGAAGGCAAAATGGCATGTCCATATTGCAATAAAGACCCTTCCTCAATTTGATTGACGAATGGTAAGAAGGAGTCTTTTATGGGTCCGCGGTGTTATCTTTCTAAAAACCACAAATGGAGAAATAATAAGGACTCATTTGATGGTACAATTGAGAAAAGGCCCCCACCAAAAATGTGTTCAGGTATTGAGATACTTAATCAGGTACAAGATCTTGAAGGGTTACAGTTATCAAAGGATCCTAAGAAAACAAAGAAGATATAACATGAAAATCGAAAGTATAACTAGAACAAAAAAAGTATCTTTTTTGAACTTCCATATTGGAAGTGTCTCTTGCTACGACATAATTTGGATGTTATGCATATTGAAAAAAATATATGTGATAATATCATGGGGACAATCATGAATGCCAAAGGCAAGACCAAGGACACAATCAAAACTCAATTATACTTGCAAGAGATGAACATTAGGCCAGAATTGCACCCCATTCAAAAGGGGAGAAGATTGAAGTTCCAACAACATGCTACACATTGTCTCCAGAAGATAAGCACAAATTGTGCATTTTCTTAAAGAATCTAAAGGTTCCTGATGGTTTTTCATCTAATATTTCTCAATATGTGAACCTGAAAGATCACAAGATATCTAAATTGAAAAATCATGATTGTCATGTTCTCTTGCAACATATACTTTCTCTTGCACTTTGTTGTATGTTTTCAAAAGAAGTGTGTGAACCACTTATTGAATTATCTATATTTTTTAGTATGCTTGAATCAAATGATTTGAAAATTGATAACTTGAAACATATTGAAGCGTAAATACCTATAACGCTTTGCAAGTTAGAAAAGGTCTTCCCTCCTTCATTTTTGATGTGATGGAGTATTTACCTATTTATTTAGCTACTGAAACTAAGATTGCTGGACTGATTCATTATCGATGGATGTATCCTCTGGAAAGGTGGTTATTTTTTCTGAAATCTCTCATTGGTAATAGAGCATGTCCTGAAGGTTGTATTGCAGAGGGATACATTGCACATGAATGTATGACACTATGTTCAAGGTATCTGCATAAAGTTGACACAAGATTCAATCGGCCGAGCGAAATTATGATGGTGGTTTAAAACAATTAGATGGCGGTTTATCTATTTTTAGTCAACTTGGAAGAACTTTAGGAGCTAAAGAGTCATGTGAGCTTGAAGCGGATGAATTAGAACAAGCACATGTATACATACTGAAGAATTGTGATGAAGTCTTACCATATCTTAAATATGAAAATTCCTTTCATATTATGTCAGTTTTATTTCTTTTAGTTTCTTTTCTATATGAAGACTTATGTTTCAATTCAATTTTGTAGAGAGTTTGCAGAAACTCATGAGAATGATCGACACTTGTCTGATGCAGAAAGGAGACGATAATTTATTGAATTGTTTAAAGATAGACTGTGTAATACATAAATATAAAAATTGATATATCTAATATTATAATACTTATTCTAAAATATTCAACAAAATTTTGTTGATAGGCCACACAATTGCATAAAGGAGATGATAGTTGTATCATGGAAGATCTACTCTAACTTTCACGCAGTCCCACAAAATATTCGACGCGTTCTAATGGTTACATTGTTAATGAATATAGATTTCATGTTGAAGAGCATGATAAAAAGTTAAGGACTCAAAATTGTGTTGTTGTTGTATTGGGTGAGAATGATGAAGATAGTGAGAACCTTGATTACTATGGAGTCTTAACAGATATAATTGAGTTGCAATTTGTCATGGATAGAAGAGTGGTTTTATTCAAATGTAATTGGTTTGATGTGTATGATGAAGTAAAAGAAATTAAAAAGGATTAGTATGATTTTGTCAGTGTTAATCGGACAGATTTTAAAACAAATGAGCCATTTGTTTTAGCGAATCAAGTATCTCAAGTATTTTATGCTAATGATAATTCCAACAAAGGTTGGCAAGTAGTGAGGAAGACTCAACCTCGTGATTCCTATGAAATTGTGGAACAAATGGAGGATGATATTGTAGAGTTAGGAAGTCCTTCACAAAAGAAAAGAAAAAGAACTAATGAGGTGAAGTATCTAATTATGAATCAATATATTCATTGTTAAACAATATGATGGCACAGTTTTTTTATCACTATATTGTTACATTTTTTTCATGTCCAAACTTTAACTTTTCACTATTTTTGCTGGTTCAAGATTAAACCATTGAAAACTGAAAATGAGGCCGACTTTCTTGTAGTTAATGTCTATCATTTTCGATGAAAAATGACTAAACCTATTAATTTAATTATGTTGAAGAGAAATGTTTTTTCCTACTTTTTGTTGTTTCGACTTCTCCACTGTTGATCCATACAACTGCTATCAAACATTTTAAACCTACCAGCCCCATAAATTGCAGAACATACTTCATTGCACAAAGACATGAATAATTGTGATTTAGTTTTCACCTCCCTTAGATGATAAACGTAGTCCTAAGTATCTGATAGGGAATTCCCTTAGTATAAACCCTGTCCTTACCAGTAGCTCATATTTCACATGATCTTTCACTCCAACTACAAACTTTTTAATCTCTAACACATGACTTTTTTTCAGGTTCTGTAGAGAAGGACAGAGAACAAGGACTTAAAAAGTCTACCATCTTCACTAGTCAAGTAATGCAAACGATTTATAAGAACTCCACGGTTGAGAACTGCACCCAAGAAGTTGAAATAAGCAAGACATTTTCAAACATGTATTTTTTTAAAAATCAGTTAGGTTTTCATTTTTTTTGATGAACTACTATATTACATTTAGTGTGTCCAGCTGCTATGAGAAAGGGACTAGAGAAAAGATCTGGATCTTTAAGCTCACCTTTAGGAATTTCTGAATCTGAGGTGGGATCTTTTAACAAGAGTGTTGTTTGTGCTAATCAACATATGCAAACTCCTTCTAAAAGCACAAAATCGAGTTCTACCTTTTCCTCTTGTCAAGAAATAAGAAAAATGAAAAATATTGTTCTTGAGAAAGAGGATATGCAAACCAGTGTTTCATTGTCTCCATCTATTAATCAGGTCATGAAGCACTCCTAAACAACTGAAAACGGTATGATATCTTAAATTCATATATTATTAAGTTTTTGAATTGAGTTTGATTTCTATAGTTATTATTAAATTATGCAACTATAGGTTCATCGAATCCTACAAAGGTAAAAAAAGTTCGAGGAAGAAACATGTGCAAAGAAGTTGCTTCACTTGAAAATGGATAAAAGCTGAAAGTAACCTTTTACAATAATCGAACGGTTGGAGCAAATAACAATCTGTTTTCGAGGTATTTGGGTAAAATTCTTTGTGATTGTAATATTTATCCCTTGGGAGTATCATTGTGGCATGATATTAAGCAAGAAAAGTTTAATCATATGTGGGCGGCTGTTGAGGTAATAAATATACACATGATTTATATTATTTACTACTGCTACGTGATATGTCGTGTGTTCTTGTCCATATAGCTAATGTTTCTTACTTTAGAATTCTATCTATAGTTGCTCGTATTGATATTCATTTGTAATAGATAAATAGTCTATAATCAAGTACCTTAGAGTGTTTTCATAATTTCAGAGCAAATTGTTCAGAAACAGAGATCAAGTTTGTAGATGATAACTCAACTCATGTTTCGATTGTTGTAGCATAAATTTGAGAGTGTTGATATGAATGATCATCATGATCATATCTTGGGATGGATGAATGAGTTATCGAATAAATGGAGAGGATACTTGCATGCAAAATAGGTGAAGGACAAGCCACTTCAACAGTCTCTTAAGAATGTCCCACGGGAAGTAGACAAAAAAGAATGGGAATGGTTAGTGAATGAGCACTTTGCTTCTGAAAGTTTTCAGGTATGCCTACTGAATTAATAGTCTACTTTGCTAACTTCTCTATTCTGGAGTTTGCTTTCTCTTTTGGTACATACCCGTTTTGTCAATTGTGGAGCCCTATTTGGAGAGTATATCCGATCCGCAATTGTATTAGCTTTTCTATGGTCTATTATATTCATTTATCCTCCTAGAATGCAACTCGCTGTTAAATAAATACAGGCAAGGAGTAGAAGGAATGCACCAAATCGATCTAAATTGAAGATGCTTCATCATATTGGTAGCAAGCCTATTAGAGAGATTATCTATCAAAAGGTAATATCATAAAATTATATTTTCCAAAATAGAATTTTTACAAGGTGTCTGTTATTTGACATATTTGAATTTGATGTAAATGGAGGGAAAGATGGCAATCCACCAGATGTGACAACTATTTTCTTTGTGACACGTAAGAAAGATAACAAGCTTGTTGAACCTGAAGTAATTGAAAAATATGTGCGTTTGGTAAATTTGATATATTAATTACTTCAAAATGATGTGTTATGATAAAAAATATATTCTTTGACATATACTATAGCCTCAACTCGAAGAAATGGTTCAAGCAGATCCATCTCTACCTATTATAGAGATTTTTGAAAAATGTTGTGGACCTCAAACTAGTAGCCATGTATTTGGACTAGGAGGTGGATTAAAGGCAAAAGACTTGAAAGGTGAAACTTCTTCATAGGATGAATTATTGTCCGCGCTGCGTTCAACTCGAGAGGATATCAAATTCATGAATGAAGAAAACAAAACCATGAATAAGGAAAAGAAATCTTTGAATGATCACTTGTCTACCATAGAAGATAAGATGAAAGAGATAATGAACATGAAAGAATTCTTCGTTGCTCAGCAGTCACATGTCCCACCGACAACAACATCAGTTTCAACTGAATGAGCACTGCCTATTCAGCTGACCAAGTAAGTGACAATATACCTGACTTATACATATTTTTTCTTTATAATTAATGGTTGTAGAGATGTGATATGTTTTTGAATATCCGCACAATTTTCTTTAATTGTGATAGACTTAGTTTTCATTTTCTGTATAACGACACAAATTTTGTTTTTAAATTTTCTGCGTTGCTGCAACACTACTGCCAGCTTCTCTGTTTTACCATGTTCTGCCTGATTGTTGTTCATCCTGCTCATCTCTTAAGATATTCTTTCTGCACTGCTGCAATGTAACAGTGCTGCCATGTAAGTGTCCGTCAAAATTCTTGTTGTTATATCTTGGACATCCCCTCAATCTTCACGGTAGATGCAAGGGCTGCAGAAATGTTGAAAGAAAAACCTTTCTCATATACTTAGAACAGAAGCAACTATTAGAGGTATCGATAGGAAAGCCAACTCAGAAAAGTACACTAATCTTTTGCCCATGGCAGTTTTTGAGGCTCTTTGTGATGCTATTAGCTAGGGACAATCTCTGGGATTCACTGTTGTTATTTTATCTACACCTGTGCAGCAAAGGCTATAGGCTAAAATATTATTGTCACATCCAGTGTTCTTTAAGTTGTTACAAAACCAACTAATACGTTTCACTTTCAAATAGTTCATCCAAATCGTCTCATAAGCTAACTTTCTATCCATTTATCTCCAATTTTTACCAAACGTTTGTTAGGCGTGGTTCTTCAAAATAGATGATGTTTTCTATTGAATGATGAATTTAAAGTTTTTTCTAATAGAATTTTTTCTTATTTCTTGCAGGTTTATGGATGTTTGTGAAAATCACACGAAAAAGACTAAACTTTCAAGTTTTTGCCCAACTTTTGCTCATCTTTAATGAATTATAGCTTAGAAGATGCACCAACTCATTTTTACTTTGCTATGAATGTTACGCAAAACCTTTGATGTTATCTTAGTTTTTTTGTTTATTAATTAAGAAAATATTGAAACTTAAATCTTTTGTATCCAGATTTTAGTTGTATAATTAATTTGATATTTTTTTAGATTCTTGTGATATCAATGGTTGTTGGATCAATAGTTATTACTTAGAGACCATAATTATTGAATTTCTCTAAAGGTGAATCTACGACTAGAAATGATGTTCGTCTTAAAGCTATTTTAGGACCAGGTTGTTGTTCGTCCATAAAGCTATTTTAGGACCAGGTTATTATTCGTCCCTACAACTATTCTATGACCAGCTTGTTGTTCGTCCCTAAAGCTACTCTAGGACCAGTTTCTTATTGTCACTGTAACTATTCTTGGAGCAGATTGCTAATGGTCTCTAACGCTATTCTAGGACCAGATCACACTCGTCCCTTAAGAGTAATTGGGACTAGGTTGTGGAAGGTCGCAAAAGAGGATTAACGACCTGAAAACCAACATATCAATGGTACATTTGAGACTAGATCTGCAGTCTCTAAAAGTGATCCACGACCAGTGTTTTTCTTGTCTCAAAGACATTTAGGGACAAGTTTTTTGAACTCGTCCTTAGTGACTAGTAGCGAAGACACTTTCTAGGACGAGTGGCGACTAGATTTTTCTAGTCTCAATTGCTCGTTTTGGACCAAATTTCAACTTTCAGGGACTAGATTTCCCTTCTTTAGAGGCTGATTTTCTTGTAGTGGTAGTCATCTCAAGAGGTACATTGAAATACAACATCTAAACTCGCGAAGTGTAACCACCCCTTCTTCATATCCTCTCGGTGCTAAGCATAATTCCCCATGGATTCTCAAAATTTTATAATATAGGTTAAGGATAACTAGTGAACACCACATCTCAACTCACGAAGGGCATCCATCCTCCAACATATCTTAGAAAGCTGTTACGATGTAGTGAGGTTGCTACTAAATACTTCATCTCAACTCACAAAAAGTTTTCACCCCAAAACTCCCTTTTTACTTAACTTAGCTTCATAAATTCATTTAAATGTGTGTGTGTGTGTACATGCGAGCACACCTTGCATATAAGCATCATTTCATTTACATTACATGTGAGCACACCTAACATAAGTGTCATGAAGCGTATACACTATTTTAAGGTCCAGTTTTATGAATATAGGTCATTTAGGAAGTTTAGAAACCAAAATGTCCAAGAACATTCATGACGTTCAAAAATTAGTTTAAAGAGGTACTAGCGTGCCTTATCCTATTTGACTAGCTTTTATGAGTCAGAAATTCATGGAATTTGGTGGAAGTGTGAATAACATGTGTTAAATTTGATTCATGGTTGAAATGTATGGGTACGACTCCCCAAGGATCAACCAATGGCCCTTGAGGAGGACCCTAGCACGTAGAAGGCAACACTGCCTGCGCAGTGTGCACCAAAGAAACACAAAGGACGGATTGTGTGTTGATCGACGGAGCGTCTATGCCAACCGTCGACCAACACTTAGACAAAATGTTGGAGACCTCGCCTACAAAAGTCTCTTACCTAAACCACAAGTGTTCATCACGGAGAAGGGTTGGTCCGTCGACTGACCAATGATCCGTTGATCGTGGTGTCGTCTGTGACACTGCCAATTTCCTGCACATTTTAACTTATCTTCATTTAATTAGTTAAGGGGTTAGGTGGTTATTTGGGGGTTTAAGGGAGTCTAATTAAGTTAATTAACCCCCATATAAAGGCCCCAACCCCATTAGACTTAACACAACTCACAAAACAAGTCCTCTTCCTTCTCTCTTCTTTCTCTCTCTATTGGAGACACCATTGAAAACCAAGCTAGGGAAGGGTTTTGGGGGATGTAAAAGGGAGATTTCACAATCAAATCTTCATCAAACATTGAGGTATTGGATCTAATTCACTTTTGAGACTTCTTTCCTCAAAGGGCACCTTCAAAGTATTTCTAAAAGTTGAGTTTTCAAATGGGTCTCATCTAATCTCGAAATTGATGTTATGAACTAAGTTGTTTATGATTTCTTTAGGATATAATGAATAGATTAACATGTATTTTATCTTGATTATGATAATTCTTGTTGGTTTGGTCTAAATTGTAGAACATGACCCTCAACCATTAAGCCTAGGTTGTGATCTTGACATGTATTGAATAATGTTCATTCAATTGACTTGGTTATTGATCAAATTACTATCCTATGATGTCATTATATAAATTAGGAATAGATTGAGATGAATCCTAGGACTATTATGCTAGTTATTGATATGTTGATTTAGGTTATGAAGTATATTGTGAAATTGACCTAAGTATCTTGTCTTAAGGTATGATCTAGTATTGAATTGTGTTGTAGTGATACAATTGGACTTGTTATTCTATTGGATATCATTTTTTGATGATGTGACTCCCCTAATTGGGTTGAGTTATGGGTTGATGGTAAGACCTTTATGATGAACTATGAAGGAGACTTGGAACCAATTGTGATCCCTATACTTTTCTTCAAACTATGGTTAATTGTGATTAAGTTATGATGTTGTGTTGGAGTATGCATTGATTAGAATCGATAGGGTGGTATGATTTTGAATTGAAATGTATTCACTATGGTTGTGAGGTTGATTAAGAAATAAATGTTATAAGGATGGTAATGACTAAAAATGTGTTATTATGAATGAATATGTAAATGTGCTAACCTCACTTATATGAATTGTAATGAAAGGAATATACTCATGCAATTCTGATTGAGCTACGATGATGATGTTCATACAAGGTCTAGACTCTATGACCTAAACTAAGCTATGATTGTTAATAAAGGCTTAAAGACATTTCAAAAAGGGACTCTAGCTTAGCACCGAGTGATTTTGTATGTGAGGGGGTGACACTTTCCCACATAGGGAATGTAGGGTTCACTACGGTCCTCACGGGGTGGCTAGCCTCATGACCCAAATAGGGTGTAAAATGATGTCTCCAAGATGGCCCCAAGTTCCATAAACTATGTTGCCACAATAGGAAAACTAGCTAATGGATCCACATTGATGCTACGTTCATGTTAGGTTCTACCTTGGCCGATAGATCACCTTCATCAGTGTAAGGTTTTACAACACCGGATTCCACACTTAGCTATTCTGGTCTATGTCAGTTAAGGAAAGTGTTCCCTAAACTAAAATGAAGTAATAAAGTATAAACTAAGTAGCGTGACTTGAGAGATTTGATTTAGCCAAGGTAGGGGTATGAGACTCTACCTATGCGTTGCACTAGTTTCCTTGATTGAAGCTTTAGGAGGTTGATATTATATATGTATATGATAATTATGTAAATGATGATAATATGTTGACTTTACATTTAAATGATATCATGTGATGATGGTTATTCGTATGAACATGTATTTGGTCTATATTGTTAAGGTATGATGTTATGTATCCTTAAAGATTATATAATGTGAAGTTGGGCATTGGTTATGGGTTCTTGTTGGGTTACTTGATTGAGTGAAGTTATGGGGCTTTGCTTGGTCATTGCACCTGTTGACTTGATGAGGATTCATGATTAGTTGTCTTGCTTATTATGATATGATAAACTCTTATTCATCCTTGTGATGTTATTATATTATGATTGAATTGTATTAGATTATGGGTTCAAGTATGTTGATATGCATATCACTTGATTTGACTTGTTGACCATGTCTTAATGATTGGTATAGTTTGTTTGATTCCGCATAAGACTTTTAAAAAGGTAAAATGACATGATTTAACTAAATGTCCTTTTTAGAATGATTTGATATTATATGTTCATATGGTATCATACTTAGTACAAGTAGTGTACTAAACAAATTTTCTCCCTTTTCCAAAACATTTTAGGTTCCGGTCATTGAAGGCTCATTCGAGACGACTTGAAGAAGACTTGGATATTCTATACCATCAAAGTGGGTAGGTCCTCACTTTTCGAGGGTGATGCCAATATCTAGCTTATGGAGTTGTTTAATTCTAAGAATCTTATGTTCCTTCTATTTTCATTTGAGTACAATTTATAAGCCTATATGTGACTTCTTTACATTTATGTAGAGCTATACCCAAATTTCTATGATCGTTTTAGATGGTTATGAGATGAGACAATCTTGAGACTATGTTATATCTTATGTATATAAATGTATGTGCAATTAAAGTAGACGACTGTGTAATCTTCTTCTACGAAGGGTGTATGTATACTTGATACGACTATACATATGTGTATATAGAGGTCTATTAAACCTCAATGTAGAAGTAGTAAAATATTTTAAATTTTCTATATTTTTGACCTATGAATATTATGACGAATGCTAAGAGGCTAATCTTAGTTGTTAAATTGGACGACGACGCCGGTTATATCTAGGGGGTGCTCCTCGTATGTGACAAACTTTATATCAGAGCATGAGATTGAATATCCTTGATGTTGATGTCTCTCTCAACCACGTCTATGTAGATTCATACTCATAATTGTAAAGCGCGCCACACTTATGAATAGGAACCTATATGATGCTTAGGAATCTCTCTCTTTCTTGAAAATCCAATATCGTGCCTCTAGAGTGTAGTTATTATGTGATTTCACCTAAACATTGTATTTTGGTTATAGGCAATAAATTCTCAAAGGAATGTGGCATGAAGACTTGAAGAAGATATTTACAATGCGGGAGCTCCTCCTCGTGGTGATCAAGTCCCTCCTCTTGAAGAAAATGCTATTAAGCTATTACGGCCCATGCTAATTGGGAGGTTGTGCCCCGAGCCAATCAACAAGTTACTACCATGGTATTCCATATAAGGGATTTCACTAGGATGAATCCTCCTACTTTTTATGGGTCTAAGGTTAAATAAGACCACCAAGAGTTCATTGATGAAGTCTACAAGATACTCTCTGCTATGGGGTTGTCTACTAGTGAGAAGGCAGAGTTACCCACATACCAACTCAAAGATGTGGCTCACACTTGGTATGTCCAATGGAGGGACAATAGTCCTCTAAGAGGTGGACCGGTGACTTAGGAGATCTTAAAGAAGGCATTTCTTTATTGGTTCTATCCTAGGGAGATGAGGGAAGCCAAAGTGATGGATTTCATCAAACTTCGTCAAGGAGGTATGAGTGTGCTCGAATACTTTTTGAAATTCACTAAATTGTAAAAATATGCTCCTTCTTTGGTTTCCGATCCTAGAGATGAAATGAGATGCTTTGTGATGGGGATGTCGGAAGACTTGCAAGAGGAGTGTCATTCGGATATGCTACATGACAACATGAACATTTATCGTCTCATGGTTCATGCTAGACAAGTGGAAGAGGCAAGGGCTAGGAGGAAGAGTAGAGATGCAAAAAGGGAAAAATCATTTGATGGTGGCTCTTATAAGGGTAGGATTGAGATTCAAGACAAGCATAGGTTCAAAAAGAGGTTTTCTAATCAAGTTCCATCCAATTTCCCTAAGGATCGTGGTGATAAGAGTGCAAACACTAAGCCTCAAAAGGGAAGGGGTACTAGTTCACCAAGTGAGAAGCCGACTTGTGGTGAGTGTGGCAAGAAGCACTATGGTGCTTGACTCATTGGTACGGACAAGTATTTTAGTTGTGGTAAGATTGGGAACAAGGTTCGAGAAAGCCCTAATGTGAAAGGACAAGACATGGGTGGTCAAGCTCAAGCAAGTGGTTCTAGTGATGCTTCTAAGAAGAACCAGTTCTATGCTCTCCGCACTAGGGGTGAGCAAGAAAACTCTCCCGATGTGGTGACCGGTATGTTGAAAGTCTTTTCTATTAATGTATATGATTTACTTGATCCGGGTGCTACTTTGTCATTTGTTACACCTCTTTTAGCTAAAAAGATTAACATTTTACCCGATATCTTGCATGAACCCTTTATAGTGTCTACTCCAGTGGGTGAGTCGGTAGTTGCAAAGATGGTATATAGAAATTATCCTATCATGTTGCCCAATAGAGTTTCTCATTTTGAGCTAGTAGAACTTGATATGTTTGATTTTGATATCATTTAGGGTATGGATTGGTTACATACTTGCTTTTCCACTATTGATTGTAGAACGAGGGTGGTGAGGTTTAACTTCCCAAATGAACCCGTTGTAGAGTTGAAGGGGGGGATTCTATTCCTAGAGGTCGTATCATTTTTTGTCTAAAAGCATGCAAAATGATCTCAAAGGGTTGTCTATATCATATAGTAAGAGTCCAAGATTTAGACTCCAAAATTACTCCGATTGAGTCGGCCCACGTACTGAGCAAACTTCCGAAGGTATTTCCTAATGACCTTCTCGGTATTTCTCCTGAACGGGAAATTGATTATGGTATTGATTTGCTACCGGATACAAATCCCATTTCAATTCATCCTTATCGGATTGCTCCGGTCGAATTGAAGGATTTGAAGGCACAACTCAAGGATTTACTAGACAAAGGCTTCATAAGGCCTAGTATTTCTCCATGGGGTGCTCCCGTTTTGTTTTTGAAGAAGAAGGATGGGTCCTTAAGAATGTGCATTGATTATCGCCAACTCAATAAGGTCATTATTAAGAACAAGTATACTCTCCCTCGGATTGATGACTTGTTTGATCAACTCCGAGGGGCAAGCTACTTTTCTAAGATTGACTTGAGATCGGGTATCACCAACTTAGAATGTGAGGTGAGGATATACCAAAGACGACATTTCGAAATAGATATGGGCACTATGAGTTCTTAGTAATGTCCTTTGGTCTCACTAATACTCCGGCTGCGTTTATAGACCTAATGAATAGGATGTTTCTAAGTTACATACATTCATTTGTCATTATCTTTATTGATGACATCTTGGTATATTCGAAAAATGAGGGTGATCACATGGGTCATTTGAGAGTGGTGTTGCAAACACTTAAAGAACATCAATTGTTTGCCAAGTATAGCAAATTTGAGTATTGGTTTAGGTCGGTGGCCTTTCTTGGTCATATCATCTCTAGTAAGGGAGTTGAGGTTGATCCAAGGAAAATGGAGGCAGTGAGAAGTTGTCCTAGACCATTGACTCCAATCGACATTAGGAGTTTCTTGGGTCTAGAGGGTTACTATCGGAGGTTTGAGGATTTTTTTGCGTCCATTGCATCTCCCTTGACTACTTTGACCCAAAAGAGTAAGAAGTTTGAGTGGTCGGAGGCATCTGAAAAGAGCTTCCAAATATTGAAAGATAGGATTACTTCCGCTCCGATGTTGACTTTACTGGAGGGTTCAAAGGGCTTCTTTGTGTATTGTGATACATCATGAGTGGGTTTGGGGTGTGTGCTTATTCAACATGTGAAAGTGATTGCCTATGCTTCTAGACAACTTAAGGTGCGTGGGAAGAAATATCCCACTCATGATCTTGAGTTAGTGGCCGTAGTGTTTGCCTTGAAAATATGGAGGCGTTACTTGTATGGTGTTCATGTTGATGTGTTTACCGACCATAAGAGTCTCCAATATGTGTTTACTCAAAAGGAGTTGAATCTCCGACAAAGAAGGTGGTTAAAATTATTGAAAGATTATGACATGAGTGGTCTCTATCACCCCAGCAAGGCCAATGTGGTGGCGGATGCTCTAAGTTGTACGACCATTGGTAGTGTGTCTCATATATAGAAAGCCAAGAAAGACCTAGTGAAAGATGTTCATAGGTTGGCTAGATTGGGTGTTAGATTGGAATATTCTCCAAATAGTGGTGTTATGGTCCATCATAACTCCGAATCATCCTTGGTTGTTGAGGTGAAGTCCAAACAACACCTTGATCAACCATTGATGGAGTTGAAAGAATCGGTCCTTGGCATGTTTAATGAGTCATTCTCCATAGGGGGGGATGGTGTATTGAGGTATCAAGGTGGGTTTTGTGTTCCTAATGTTGATGATTTGAGAATTTGAATTCTTGAGGAAGCTCATGGGTCCCGTTATTCCATTCATCCGGGGTCAACAAAGATGTATCATGACCTTAGGGAAGTGTATCGGTGGGAAGGTTTGAAAAGGGACATAGCGGAGTTTGTTGCTAAGTGTGCAAATTGCAAACAAGTTAAAGCCGAACATCTAAATACTGGTGGCTTACTACAAGAAATCCAAAATCCTACTTGGAAGTGGGAAGACATCAAAATGGATTTTGTTGTAGGTTTGCCTAAGACACAAAAACAATATGACTCCATATGGGTGATGGTGTATAGGTTGACCAAGTACGCTTATTTTATTCCCGTCAAGTCTACTTATTCGGCGGAAGAATATACAAAGATCTTCATAGATGAGATTGTGTGTCGCCATGGTATTCCGTTATCCATCATATCGGATAGGGGTGCACAATCCACATATAGGTTTTGGAGGTCATTTCAAGAAGGGTTGAGCACTAAGGTGAAGTTGAGTACCGCTTTTCATCGCCAAATGGATGGTCAAGCGGAGCGTACTATTCAAACACTTGAGGATATGCTTAGATCTTGTGTCATTGATTTCAAAGGAAGTTGGGATAAGCACTTGCCTTTGGTGGAGTTTGCTTACAATAATAGTTTCCATTAATCTATCCATGGCTCCTTATGTGTAAGATCCCGAAAATGACATAAGTGAACTAGAGCCTTACATTGTGGTCAAGATGGCCTAAGGTCCTAAATAGGTCTATTAAATGGTACTGAGGCAGTGTCTAAGGTATTAGGTGCATTGGAAATCAAACGTCAAGGGACGACCAAGACGTTCGACGACTAAGTCACCTAAGTCCCTCATATGTGGTTATATGTGATTCATGATGTTTTGAAGTCATTAAATGATTTTATATGATGTATGTAGGTAGTGTGTAAAGTTTAGAGAGGCTTGGAGGTCAAACGCTCAAGAACGTCCATGGCGTTCGAAAGATGTGCCTTAAAATGACCTTGTGTGTCTACTCATGTTTCGTCGAGTTATATGTGTTTGTTTTGAGTTAAATTCATGTGAGAGGTATTAAACTCGTATACGGTCATGTTTTGGTTGGAAACATCCGGGAAAACATCCCCAAGGACCATCTAAGGGTCCTTCAGGAAGGACCCAAAAAATAGTGTTAAGACTGTCCAAGGCAGCCCCAAACGACGGAGGCATCAATGACTCGTGGGACAATCGACACCATGTCGATGGGTTCCGTTGGTGGGGATATAGTTTTGGGAGAGAGGATAACCTTGGAAAGTCTTTGAACCAACCAACGAAAGGACAGGATGGTCCGTTTGTGGACAAACGGTCCGTCTGCTGCCAGCCGTTGGTGGACTGTCTCCTGCATGCAGGGTCACTATAAGTCAAGGGGTGAACTTGTAAATCCACGCCACTTCGAAATATATAGTTTGGCGGTTCCTAGGGGTATATTGGGTATTTTAATGGTGTGTATAAGTCATTAACACATAGAAGATTTCATTCTTTAAAAATCAAAACCCCAAAATCCCTTAGAAATTCCTCAAGACTCCGTTGAAGTCCAACGTCAAGGAAGAGCTTGGTGTGACGAATTGAGTGGAGAACTTTATCAAATTGAAGTATTAGCATTGTTAAGGTATGATTTGTGATCCTTGAAACTCGTTTCATCAAGGATCCCAACTTCAAAGATGTTTTCTAAATGTTTTCAAAGATGAATTGTCCAATTTCATGATTCTACCATGGGTTCTTGCATTAACGATTTTTAATCATTAAATAGTGACTGAATTGTTGTTATTTATATGATTTTAACTTAGTCTACCTATGAACCCATGTAATTGATGAATCCTAGTTTTTGACTAATTTATGGGTTACTTGATTTTGGTCTAATGTTTATGTATTCATGTGTAGTTTCTTATGGAATTTCTAATGATATAAGAATTGTATTCAATTGTTATCTAATTGGTCTTAGATTTTTGAATCTACATTGAATAGGTTTAGATTTCATTGAGTATCCTTCTAAATGTTTTTCCTTCTGTTTCTAGGAGATGAATACTAGAAGGATGGCCACTAGAAGGTTGGAAGAGGAAAGGGTGAATGAGGAGATTCCTCCTAAAGTTGAGCAAGTTGAGCAAGTTCTTCAAGGTGGGCAAGGTGTCCAAGGTGCTCAAGGTGCTCAAGTGCCTCTTCAAGGTGATCATGCCCTTAATGTGGAAGGAGGTAATGAGGTTCCGGAGATATCTAATAGGGATATTATAGATGCTTTGCTTGCTATCGCCCGAGCCGTAACTACTCAAGCTAATTTGAGTATGTTACCTAGGGTTGTGGAGAGAACTATGACATCTAGGTTGAGATACATTGTGAGGTTAAATCCTCCAATCTTTCATGGCTCTAAGGTAGATGAGGATCCCCAAGAGTTCCTTGAAGGTATGTACAATGTATTGAATGCTATGGGGGTTACATCTAGGGAGAAGTCGGAGTTGGTTTCGTATCAATTGAGAGATGTGTCTCAAATTTGGTCACTGAATGGAAGGATAATAGGCTGGTGGAGTCATATCATATTTAGTGGGAAGAATTTAACGAAGCTTTTCTTGGTAAGTACTTTCCCCGTGAGAGGAGGGAGGTAAAAGTAGAAGAGTTTATCAATCTCATGCAAGGAAATATGAGTGTTGAGGAATAATCTTTCAAGTTCTCAACTTTGTCTATGTATGCACCATCCCTAGTGTCTAATCCAAGCGATGAAATGAGTCGCTTTATGACGGGTGTAGTCGACTTAGTGAGGGAAGAGTATCGTACGACTATGCTAAATGATGATATGACCTTAGCTAGACTAATGGTGTATGCACAATCAATAGAAGAATCCAAACTTAGGAGGATGTCAAGAAATTTGAAAAGGAGTGTTACTAGGGATCAAGTGCAACCTAGGTTCGAAAATAGGGATCAAACTCAAGAAGAATCTAGGAGTGCTAAGTTCAAGTTGAGAAAGGAGGTAGTTTCAAAGATGGCAAACCTACATGTGACACTTGTGGTAAGAAACATTATGGTGAGTGTCTATTGGGTACCGGTAGTTCTTATGGTTGTGAAAAAGATGGACACAAAGTGAGAGATTGTTCTAACATTGCTTCTAGAGGAAAAGGGGGTAAGAAAGTTGATCCTATTGTTCCAAAGGATGATGGTCCAACAAGGAGGCGTTTCTATGCACTCCGGACTAGAGGGGAGAAGCCGGCTGAGAGTGATTATGATATTGGTAATTCCTTGTCTTTCTCTTATTGTGATATGGATTCCTTCTATGTGGGGGAGTATGGCTAGATAGGTGTGCTAGTTATTGCATGTGCATGATGTTTAGGAGTTTGGTTAAAATTGAATTTCATTAACTTCTTGCATTGTGTATTTTATTGAGCTATGAGCATGTTGTAAGAGGTGTTTATATGATGTTACCTTGCATATTAGCATGTCTATATCATGAATTGCTTAAAATTGCATTTTTGAAAAATTTGCCTAAATCACTGTAGCCTCGAAAACTGTTCATTATGTAATTTTGCAAAATTTGACTAATTGATTCTTTGGTCTAAAATTGTTGTAATATGGTTAGAACTGATGTGTATGAGTATAATAATGAATATAAAATAAGTTTTTACTATTTGGAATGAATCATGTGATTTTTGTAGCATAATGAGTTATAGAAATGTATTCTAGTTTCTTGTTGTGTTGTATATCTCTTAACTATGTGAAATTGATGTTTCTTCTTGACTGTGGTTTATATGGTTTTATTATGTGCTGCTAGTAGATTCTCTATTCTTGGAAGTGTTCGTAGAGTGGTAAGTGTCATTCGAGGACGAATGTTGTCCAAGTGGCAAAGAATGTAAGATCCCAAAAATGACATAGGTGAACTAGAGACTAAAATTGTGTTAAAGATGGTCTAACGTCCTAAATAGGTCTATTAAATGGTATTGAGGCAGTGTCTAAGGTATTAGGTGCATTGGAAGTCAAACGTCAAGGGACGACCAAGACGTTCGACGACTAAGTCACCTAAGTGCCTCATATGTGGTTTTATGTGGTTATGTGTGATTCACGATGTTGTGAAGTCCCTAAATGAGTTTATATTATGTATATAGGTAGTGTGTCAAGTTTCGAGAAGATTGGAGGTCAAACGCTCAACAACGTCCATGGCATTCGAAAGATGTGTCTTGAAATGACCTTGTGTGTCTTGTCATGTTTTGTCAAGTTTTACGTGTTTGTTTTGAGTGAAATTCATTTGAGAGGTCTTAAACTCATATATGGTCATTTTTTGGTTGGAAACATCCAGGCAAACATCCCCAAAGACCATCCAAGGGTCCTTGAGAAAGGACCCAAAAGTTGGTGTCAAGACTGTCCAAGGCAGCCCCAAACGACGGAGGCATCCACGGCTCGTGAGCCAATCGATGCCCAATTGATGGGTTCCTTTGGTGGGGACTTATTATTGGGAGAGAGGAGAACCTTGTCAAGTCTCTTAACCAACTAACGGAAGGACAGGATGGACCATTTATGGACAAACGGTCCGTCGACTGCCAACTGTTGATGGACTGTCTCCTGCGTGCAGGTTCACTAAATGTCAAGGGGTGAACTTGTAAATTCACCCAACTTCCAAATATATAGTTTGGCGGTTCTTAAGGGGTATATTGGGTATTTTAAAGGTGTGTATAAGACATTAACACTTGGATGATTTCATTCTTTAAAAATCAAAACCCCAAAATTCCTTAGAAATTCCTCAAGACTCCATTGAAGTCCAAAGTCAAGGAAGATCTTGTTGTGACGAATTGAGTGGAGATTCTTCATAAAATTGAAGGATTAGCATTGTTAAGGTATGGTTTTTGATGCTTGAAACTCGTTTCATCAAGGAGCCCAACTTCAAAGATGTTTTCTAAAGTTTTCAAAGATGAAATGTCCAATTTCATGATTCTACCATGGGTTCTTGCATTAAATGTTTTTAATTATTGAATAGTGATTGAATTGTTGTTATTTAGATGATTTTAACTCAATCTACCTATGAACCCATGTAGTTGTTGAACCCTAGTTTTTGACTAATGTATGAGTTACTTGATTTTGGTCTAATGTTTATGAATTCATGTGTAGTTTCTTATGGACTTTCTAATGATATAAGAATTGTATTCAATTGTTATCTAATTGGTCATAAATTGTTGAATCTACCTTCAATAGGTTTATATTTCATTGAGTATTATAGTTTGTATATTGAATTGATGTTCATGGCCATGGGTAAGGGCCTTATGAGGTTGAATTGGATAATTTGGTATTGGCTTGAAGTGTTGAGGATGAAGAGGTGGTATGCTGCCCTATTTTTTCTTATTTTATGTTAATTATACTTCAATTATGTTGTGATTGCTATGGTCCACTTATGGTGGCGGTGTTATGTAAATTTATGTGGTCTTGTCGGCGTTATTTTAAGTATACTGATGATCATGGCCTTGTCGGCACTACTTGAAGTTATATGGCTATTTGTGTAGTTGATTATGTAAAGTATGATCATATATATCTATATGTGAAAGTATGTGTTAGTCTATTGATGCTATGTAGGAAATCATGTTATGTTATGACTATGTGTTAAGTGTGTAGTCTTAGAGTTGATATATGGTTGTTCCTAACTTGGCTATATGAGTCTATAATGATTATGTTGATGATTTTAAGGTTATTAATAGGTTGACTAAATGATGTTAAGGGTCATTATTAAGTGTCTAAAGAATGTATGTTATATGTGCTAAAGTGAAGTATGTGGTGTCTTGTTTAGGTAGACTTGTGTCTCTTACTTGATGCTTGTATGAATATGAATATGTAATATCTTTACTTAGGAACTGAGTCTTAGTCATGAATGAATGAATATTAGGTGATACCTTGAATGATGATAAGAGGGTCCTTTATGTCAAACCTTGAACCAAGTGGTAAGGTTATGAAACTTGAAGTTGAAACTTGAAGTTGAAAGCCGTAATGGTATCCTTGATGTAATGAATGATGGACTTAAGGTTGATTAGCTGGAAATTCATCACATCAATCCTTAGGAAAGTCATGATGTGATTCTTGTCTCCATAGTGAGATAGCCCTAGTGGACCTTGCTTTGGTAGTGTAAATGTAATTGGGTCATTAACATGATATTGGACCCATTTGTATGAACCTTAGTGTGATTAAATCTATGAGAACGAAGGCTAGGACCGAGTGAGTATGGTAAGGGAAGTAGTTCTAGTGAAGGAATGAGACTAGATTACAAAGCATGCCCTTCATATTTCCTTAACCATGTGCCTACATTGGATGTGTCTAAGTTCTATCATTGGCAAATAGAACAACCTCATCGGAGTAGGATAGAACTTTGGATTCCATGCTTTGCTACCATGGTGTATGTCGGTTATTGCCTATTCTCATCACATGGGATACCTATTAGCATTAGAGAAGTTCTATGAGGTTTAGGTGGTGGTATGTGACACTATCTAGACATTGCACAATAGGCTTTGAAGATGTTAATGAGAGTTCCTAGGTCTTGTCCAAGACCATTACTTGAATGTCCTTTTTGTGATCTATGTCTCTTAAATGAACTAATGTCTTAATGATATATAATGTGTAAATGAATAAGTACCTAATCTAAAGTGACTTAAGGATTCCTTAGTTAAAGTGTGAAGATGGCATAAAGGATGATCTATTCATTTTTTATCTATGGAAGTCTTGAGAATGACTCTAGTTAGGGAAGTTGCTTGTTATGTTGGACATGATCTAAACTTAGGAAGTCTTAAGGATTATTTAGGTAGCATTGAAGAGGGTGTATGGGCGTTCTCTTCTAGGAATACTTAAGTAAGTCTTCTGATAGCCTTGGTAGAGGAGATTGTCATATTATGTATGTCTTGTAAGTTGATGTATTGTAGGTGTGTATCTGTCTCATTATGAGTAATCTTAAGGATCGTTTAGGCACATATAGAGAGGGTGTATGTGAGGTGTCTCTTTGTGTGACTTAAGTGAATCTTAGGATTGCTTTAGTGAGAAGACTACATGCTAGAAGGTGTTTAAAACGAAAGTAGAGAAATTCACTCTAACAGTGAGGTACTTCACAGTACAGTAAATTGAGTTCTAAAAATATGATGTTTGGTTTTAATGTTTTCTTATGTGATTCTAAGTTGCTAAATGGTGTTCTTATGATGATATTACGATATTTAAATGAAAAAATGCATATTTCTAATAAATGTCCATTTTCATGATTTTTATGCATAAGCCATACTTAGTACATGTGGCTGTACTAATTACAGGCTTTTATCTATCTATATAGTTCTTGGTAGGTGAAAAGCTTTTGGGAAGAAGACTTGGATTTAGAAGATCATTCAAGAGAAGTTGAAGTATGTCCTCACTTGACTCGAGGGAATATATGTCTTTTATGTTTCGTTTATGAAGTATTGTAATAGACTATATAATAGTATGTTTTGTATTTCGTATGGGCCGTGTCCCAAGTACTCTTGTGTCTTAAGATGATGAGATTGAGACTTAGTATTTCCTATTACTTCTATATAAAAGAGTTTTGAATACTATGGTATTGTTTTATGAAAAGTTTTAATTCCGCACTACTTTTTATTATGTATATGCGATGAATGATATGAGAGGCTTGTATGAGACCTCTGACAGGTCGAGTACGCACACGTCACAATCCGAGATTGTGCTCTAACTTTTAGGGTGTGGTCTCGCGTCGTGACATTATGAATCATTTTATGGTAGGAGGTGTAGGTTTCATATTGGTTAGTTTGAAGTCGGTGAGTCTTCGATTCTTGGTCCCAATTTTATATATAAGACTTTGGAAAAATTTCATATCATAATAAATCGCTTGCAAATGGCCTATAGTCTGCGAAAGTCTTATTTCTATCTTAGGAGGAGGGATTTAGGGTTTGAAGAAGGTGATAATGTGTACTTGAAAATATAACCTATGAAGGGGGTGGTTAGATTTGGCAAGAAAGGGAAGTTAAGTCCTCGTTATGTGGGTCCCTATGAAATATTGAAAAGGGTTGGTAAGGATGCCTATGAATTGAGGTTGCCTAGTGAATTGGCTTTGGTTCATCCGGTTTTCCATGTTTCTATGATAAAGAAGTGTGTCGGTGATCCCGAGTCCATCCTTCCTATTGAGGTCCTTGGTGTCAAGGATAACATCTCCTATGAGGAGATTCCGGTTCAAATCCTTGATAGGCAAGTAAAGGGGTTGACGAACAAAGAGGTGGTTTCCGTAAAAATGTTATGGAAAAATCACCTAGTTGAGGGTGCAACATGGGGGCCGAGGCCGACATGATGTCCCATTACCCTCATCTTTTTGATAATTAATGTTAGTCATTTTTCTGAATATTATAAATATGACTAGAGATTGAAGTTTCTTGATTTTTGGTGAAGTTTTGCAAAAAGTGCATTTTTAATGTCTTTACAGTGAGTTTACAGTGAATGGTGCATTAAACTTGAAATTTTGCCTTTTTGGCTTGTTTGAGTTATGTTGTGCAATTTGACATGGCGAGTCTTTATGAAAAGTTATGTAGCATGTTTATAAGTTGAACTTTGTCCTAATTGACTTATGTAAAGTATGTTGAGCTCATGTGTGTTGTGACAAGGGAATGCCTCATGATGTAATGTTTGAGCCTTATGTGTAGTAATTGAAGTTTGGAATTGCATTGTTGAAATGATATGAATTATGTTATCTTGTATTGTTGTCGGTTGGGCTACTAGTCTTGAGTCTATTTCTTCTTTCAGAAAGAGTTTTAGTGTCATTCGGGGAAGAATGTTCCTAAAAGGGGGGGGGGGGATAATAAAACACTTCGAAAAACCAAGACGTGTCTTAAAGCCTAACATAAGTGTCATGAAGTCTACACACCGTTTTAAAGTCCACTTTTATGAATATAGGTCATTTAGGATATTTAGAAACCAAAACGTCCAAGAACGTCCATGATGTCCGGAAATTAGTTCAAAGAGATACTAGCGTGTCTTAGCCTATTTGACTAGCTTTTAGGAGTCGGAAATTCATGGAATTTGGTGGAAGGGTGTATAACATATGTTAAAGTTGATTCATAGTCGGAACATCCGGGTATGAATACCCAAGGACCAACCAAGGTCCCTTGAGTAGGACCCTAGCACGTAGGAGGCAACACTGCCTGGGCAGTGTGCACCAACAAAACACAAAGGACGGAACGTGTGTTGATCGACATGGCGTCGATGCCAACCATTGAACAACACTTAACCAATATGTTGGAGACCTCGCCTGCACAAGTCTCTGACCAAAACCACGAGTGTGCAGCACGGAGGAGGGCTGGTACGTCGACTGACCCATGATCCGTCGATCGTGTTATCGTCTATGACACTGCCAATTTCCTGCACGTTTTAACTTAGCTTCATTTAATTAGTTAAGGGTTTAGGTGGTTCGTTAGGGGTATAAGGGAGTCTAATTAATTTAATTAACCCCTCATATAAAGGCCCCAAACCCATTAGACTTAACACAACTCACAAAACAAATCCTTTTCCTTCTAACTTCTTTCTCTCTCTATTGGAAGACACCATTGAATACCAAGCTAGGGAAGGGTTTTGGGGGCTTCAAAGGGGCGATTTGACCATCAAATATTCATCAAACATTGAGGTATGTGATCTAATTCACCTTTGAGACTTCTTTCCTCAAAGGGCTCCTTTAAAGTATTTCTAAAAGTTGAGTTTTCAAGTGGGTTTCATCTAATCTCGAAATTGATGTTTGAACTAAGTTTTTTCTGATTCTTTTAGGATATAATGAATAGATTAACATGTATTATAACTTGATTATGATAATTCTTGATGGTTTGGTCTAAATTGTAGAACAAGACCCTCTACCCTTAAAAGTAGGTTGTGATCTTGACATGTATTGTGTAATGTTCATTCAATTGACTTGGTTGTTGATCAAATTACTATCCAATGATGTTATTGTATCAATTAGGAATATATTGAGATGAATCCTAGGACTATTATGCTAGTTCTTGAGATGTTGATTTAGGTTATGAAGTATATTGTGAAATTGACCTAAGTATCTTGTCTTAAGCTATGATCTAGTATTGAATTGTGTTTTAGTGATGCAATTTGCCTTGTTATTCTATTGTATATCATTGTGTGATGATGTTACTCCTCTAATTGAGTTGAGTTATGGGTTGATGGTAAGACCTTTATGATGAACTATGAAGGAGACTTGGTAAGTCTTGTGATCCCTCTATTTTACTTAAAACTATGGTTAATTATGATTAAGTAATGATGTTATATTGGACTATGCCTTGATTAGGATTGATAAGGTGGTATAAAGTTTAATTTAAATGTCTTCTCTATGGTTGTGAGGTTGATTAAGATGTAAATGTTATAAGGATGGTGATGACTACCAATGTGCCTTATTATGAATGAATATGTAAATATGCTAACCTCACTTATATGAATTGTAATGAAAGGACTATACTCATGCAATTTTTATTGATCTACGATGATGATGATTATACAAGGGCTAGACCCTATGACCTAAACTAAGATATGATAGTTAATAAAGGCTTCAAGACATTTCAAAAAGGGTGTCTAGCTTAGCACCGAGTGAAATTGTATGTGAGGGGGTGACACTTTCCCACATAGGGAAGGTAGGGTTCACTACGGTCCTCACGGGGTGGATAACCTCATGACCCAAATAGGGTGTAGATTGATGTTTCCAAGACGACCCCAAGTTCCATAAACTATGTTGCCACCATTGGAATACTAGCTAGTTGATCCACCTAGATGCTACGTTCATGTTAGGTTCTACCTTGGCCGGTAGACCACCTTCTATCGGTGTAAAGTTTTACAACACCGTATTCCACACTTAGCTTTTGTGGTCTATGTCGATTAACGCAAGTGTTCCCTAAACTAAAATGAAATAATAAAGTATAAACTAACTAGGGTGACTTGAGAGGTTTGACTTAGCCAAGGTAGGGGTATGAGAATCTACCTTGCCTTGCACTACTTTGCCTTGATGGAAACTTTAGTAGGTGGATATTTTATATGTATATGATAATGATGTAAATGATGATAATATGTTGACTTTACATGAAAATGATATCATGTGATGATGGTTATTCTTATGAACATGTATTTGGTCTATATTGTTAAGGTATGCTGTTATGTATCCTTAAAGATTATATCATGTGAAGTTGGGCATTGGTTATGGGTTGTTGTTACTTGATTAAGTGAGGTTATGGGGCTTTGCTTAGTCATTGCACTTGTTGACTTGATGAGGATTCATGATTAGTTGTCTTGCTTTATTATGATATGATAAACTCTTATTCATGCTTTTGATGTTATTACTTGATGATAGAGTTGTATTAGATATGGGTTCAAGTATGTTGATATGCATATGACTTGGTTTGACTTGTTGAACATGTCTTAATGATTGGTATGGTTTGATTGATTGTTCATAACACTTTAAAAAGGTAAAATGACATGATTTAAATAAATGTCCTTTTTATCATGATTTAATAATATATGTGCATATGGTCTCATACTTAGTACAAGTGGTGTACTAACCCCATTTTCTCCCTTTTCCCAAACATTTTAGGTTCCGATCGTTGAATGCTCATTCAAGACGACTTGAACAAGACTTGGATATTCTCTACCATCCAAGTGGGTAGGTCCTCACTTTCCGAGGGCGATGCCAATATCTGGATTATGGAGTTATTGAGTTCTAAGACTCTTATCTTCCTTCTATTTTCATTTGAGTACGATTTGTATAATCCTATATGTGGCCTCTTTACATTGATGTAGGGCTATGCCCAAATTGCTATGATCGTTTTAGATGGTTATGAGATGAACAATCTTGAGGATATGTTCGATATTATGTATATAAATGTATGTGCAATAAAAGTAAAAGACTATTTAATCTTCTTAGACGAAGGGTCTATGTATACTCGATACGACTAAATATTTGTGTATGTAGAGGTCTATGTAAATATCAATGTAGAAGTGGTAAAATATTTTAAATTTCGGTATTTTTGACCTATGAATGTTATGACGAATGCTAAGAGGCTAGTCTTAGTCCTCAAAGAGGACGCCGACGCCGATTAAGTTTTAGGGGTGCTCCCTGGATTTGACAGTTCTATACATGTGTCATGACCGAAATCTAGACCCCAGACGAGACCGGCGTCGTTGACCTCTCAGAGGTCGCAGAAAGCCTACATACGTCACTCTTACTTAATCTAGGTTAATTTAAGCGGAAAATTTGAACTTTTTTTTTTCTTATTTCATGCTAAACATTTTAAACTTAACATCATAGGCGTTCACAAATCAACCATCTAATATAGAGATAATCAAATGAAAGAAACAGTTCATAATTGCATTAAACGTATTTTTGCCAAAATGGCACAAATACAAAATCTGAAATGAAAGTTGAAAAAAACACTAGTGGAATATGCACCACTAGTTAAAGCCTACATCTAAGCTAGATAATAACGGTAGACATCTTCGAAAGCATGAGGGCGTACCAAGTCCAGATGAAAGATCCACGTCCGGATAGCTGCAACGTCAACCTGTAAGCTCTAGCGTCCACTTGTGCCTGCACCTAAAAATATAGAGTTGAATGGGATTAGTACACACTTGTACTAAGTATGGTTATATACAAGCACACACCAAGGACATGCATGAGTAAGAATAGCTCTTTCCTAACAACATGATTATGGAAAGTCAAGTCAGTGGACTTGCCAAAATGGGATTAGGAAAGTTAGTGAACTTTCCAAATTTGGATTAGGAAAGTCAGTGAGCCTTCCAAATTTGGATTAGGAAAGTCAGTGAGCTTTCCAAATTTGGATTAGGAAAGTCATGCCATGAGAGTAACATGCATCATCATACTTATCATATTGCACACAACACATAACATCTTACACATAGCACATATCATATTGCATATAGCACATAACATCTTTTATAACATTCATTCATATGCCATGAGACCTTGGAATCATGAACTTCACATTAAGACTTCCCAAAAAGAGGTCTCAACATATGGGACCTCAACTAGGGAGTCTTCATTAGCAAACATAGTGTCTGCTTCATTCATTCATACGTACTTCATTTCATTTCGTTCATAGGCTAGTGTGAACACCAGCTATACCTAGGATTTAGTTTAAGACTTTCATCGGGTTTGCTGTGCAATGATCAAGAATAACCTAGTGTCATTACTTGAGTCTAGCTCACCTCTTGATTATCCTATCCTAACACCTTCAGTATTATTCATTTCATTATGTGCATCATTTGAGGCTGGCCTCATTCATTCATTGAAAACTTTAACTTTAACCAACATAGATCATGTGAGCATCATGAAATCCAGTGTCTCCCACACACCGAAAAGAGGTGGAATCACCAGCCAAAGTGACCCTAAACATGCTAGCATACATGGGGATTTAACCCCGCCATATCCCTATATTGGCAGTGTAGGTTCGAAGACCAGGAGATATAAGGAGACCCATACCCGGCAAGCCGGATAGTCTCATCTCATGAGAGTTACGTGAACCTCCGCCCATTCCGAAACAAGGCATCACCGCTGATAGCTAGTCTATCGGTGCTAAGTATAAAGTTCCATTACATTCAACTCATAGGTCATGGAAGTTGGCTTCTAGTATGAGGACATCATAGCTCAATAGATGATTTCTCATCTCATTCTTAGTATTAGGTGTGTTAATCTTAATACTTTCATTAAAGCGTTCATAGAGACTGGTCTCTTTGTTCTCATCTTTTACATTAGCCTCATATCATGTTGTCACCACATTCATTAACATTAGCACATTTACTCTTCATAATTACTCACCCCTTTTTACGTGAATGTTCATTTCATCATATGCCAATGCACTTGGCCATTTGTGTGTTTCACACTCTTACTTAACCCTTCTAGGGTTTCATCGTTTCATTACATAATAATCATTTCATCGTATGCCAATGCTCTTGGCCATTTAGTGTATTTCACACTCGTACTTAACCCTTCTGTTACATCATTTCATTACATACATCTTAGGTTCACTTATTTTTAAACGTATGCTAGACTTATGGGTCTATACATACAATCCATGAGGCTTCATTCATAGTTCGTTAAGTGACTCATATATTCCTAAGAGTATGTAGTACAAGACTTATGCATCTTGTATGTATGCCAAGATCTCGATTTCGATCTAAGTAGGTGGCATTATTCTTGAACATTTAATTCACGTATGCTTTATGTATCAATACGGAAATTTGGGCAAGGGAACCCAAGTTTGAATTCCTTGGACAATACTTACATTTTTCCTTGATTTTATTTTTAATCCACATGACATTGGGACCCTAGATCGATCCCCCAACATCAACGTTCTCTCTTTATTTTTCTCCTTGGATTCTCCTCTTATTTGGCCAAAGGGTTGTGGGATCGAACCCCCACAACCCATTTTATTTTTTTCATTTAATTCTTCTTGTCCAATTCGCATAGACCATGAGGTTGTGGGATCAAACACCCACAGCCTCTCTTTATTTTTCTCTAATTTCGCAGCCTACCTACAGGTCATGGGTTCAATTCCCACGCCTCCCAATTCTTTTATTTTCATTTTTCCTTTCTCCTTGAACATTGCTACAGCTTACTGAGGGGCGTGGGATCGATTCCCCACGACCCCATAGTTTTTAATGAATTTTTTTATCCTTCTCATATGCTCTTAATTCGCTACTGACCAAGGGGTTGTGGGATCGATCCCCCACAACCCCTTTTTTTTAAATTTAATTACTGCAGGTGTTGAGGGGCGTGTGATCGATTCCCCACGACCCCATATTTTTTTTAACAAGGGTCTTCCGTGTTGTGGGATCGAAACCCCACAACAATATTTCATTTTATTCCTTTTTGCCCTGGCAAAATTCGCTGACCACTGCCACAGTTCGAGCCCCGCCTAACACCTTTTTTTTTCTTTATTTGTTAGGTAAGCTTTAGTGAGGTCCTGGGTTCGATCCCTGCAGACGTCACTTATTTTTTTAAAATTTTTTTTGACGTCCAAAATTTCCAGATTCTTTCTAAAGCATATTTCCAGGTTCTGGAAATTTATTCCACAATTTTTCTACACCTTTTTCATCAAATTACACATTAGTTCTTAGGGAAATTTCATGGTTCATTTATAACGTTTTAGGTGCATTTTCATGGATTCGTTTAGCCAAGAATTTATCACTCAATCCAGCCACATAACATTTCATATGAACATCACCACTTACCTCACTTTATAAACGTAAAAATACAACCATAATACATTAAACTTTTTGGAGCAATACACAGAAAACCCCATTCACTGTAACATACTTAAACACACACACCTGCACATAATTTCGAATACATGGTTGTCTTTCATACGATTTCAAGTACACAAACATAATCATATTCATCACGAAATCATAACATACACCTACATCTACCAGCAATCATACCCAACCTACGATTCATAGGGAGCTAGTGACAAGGGCATGCAAAAGGGGAAACAATCCTCGTTTTCGGATGAATAATATGAATCTTAAGGGGTCTCTTGGGAAAGGGACCAAGAGAGAAGAAAACCCATACCTTTTTTACGTTAAACCCTTGACTTGCTGCCCAAAAACTTCACCCAAGAAAACGTCTAAGCCTCCTCAATATCAACTCCACTCGAATGACAACCTCCCTTAGCCTAGTGTGCGATTAACGTTTGTTTTCTTGTGAATTCGTGTGAGTTCTCCAAGTGTGAAAAAGTTGGTTTATTTTTCTGCTTTTGTATGTTATTTTGGCAGAGAATTTTCGTGTGAAAGAATAAGAGAGATTGAGAGTGAGAGTTGAGAGATAGACGTGAGAGAGTGGGAGTCATATTAGGCTTAGGAGTCTAGTTTAGGACTTAGTCAAATAAGGTTTAGTTAATTATTAAAAATCTGATTTTTATTTTATTTTAAATCAGCTAATGAATAATAATCATTAATTAATTACATTAATTCAATAGCTTAAATAAAAATCACTTTAATTCATTGCTTCCACCTAGGTTCGAACCCGGGTGGAGCAAGACTTCACTTCAAGAGCCCAATTTCGGCCTTCTCTCCCCAAATTGCCCCTCCACCTTAATAATTAAATAATTAATTATATATTTAGGATAATTATGATATTACCCTTAGCCTGGAAAAAGACTATTTTACCCCTAGACCCTCCAAACCTAAGATTTCCCCTTTTTAAGTTCGGTAAAGACTCCTACGAGTAAATCTTCGTATTCGAGAGCCTTACATGGTTGGACCCAACCTTTCCAAGCTCAACTAACTCCCCAAGTTAGTTGGCTTGGCTGTAGCAAGGGTTCAGAGGTCTGGTTCTATGCGCATCAATTCATGTGAACCCGTTCTAATTTTAGGCACTCTAGACCCATTAAGCATTACTTAGCATATCCATTTTTAGGGTTGTTACATTATCCCCCCCGTAGAAACATTCGTCCCAAATGACACTACTCTTTACTAACAATAAGTAAGTCATCTATAGAATGTATGCATACATAGGTAATTCAATACTCCCCATTGGTGAATATCTGATTCACATATTAACATGATGGTGCACATCCTTGAAACCTACTAGTAGCTTTACATTAATAGACTAAGGAATTCTTTCCTGAACTAGTCTTATCAAAGCATATAACATAAGTCAACATATAAGTCATACAAATCAGCAACCAACATGATGACTCAAACATATTAACCTCATACTAGTGCATAAACACCATACACAGTCAAATACATGAAAGACTAATTAAGGCTACGCACCCGAGACATCACCAGAGGTGCCTTTCCCTGCACCCCTAGACTTGAGTACGAAGAATCGTTGCCTCCTTGGAGCCTCTTCACTTGGACCATTAGGCTGAACTCTCTCCTTCCCTTATTCTTGACTTCTCCTAATCGGACAATCCTTCACCATGTGACCCGGTTTGCCACAACTGTAACAAGCGTTAGTGCCCATCATACACTCTCCTCCAAGCAGTTTGCCACACTTCCTGCAAGGTGGCCTCTCCTGAGGTGTGTCTACTCCATTATTTCTCTTAATTCTGGACTCGGAATCCCTATCATAGCGACCCTTGAATGAACTTGACTCCCCTTGGTGGGAGAGTCCCTTTTTAAACCTAGGCCTATCCCTGATTTCAGTACTACTCTTCCTAGAAAGATTCTCCCCAGCTTGCCTTGACCTGTTCCCTGCCCTAGTGTGCTTCCTCTTCCGTCTTTCCTCCACTTGCTGGACATGGACCATAATCCTGGAAAGGTCCAGGACTGTCATAGATCCTTGCTTAAGGTTGATAAATTCCTCAACCTTGGCCTCCCTCATCTCCCTGGGAAAGAATCTCTCCAGGAAGGTTGTCTTAAACAGCTCCAAGTGACCGGAACTCTGCCCAAAGCTCGGCTATCCTGCCACATCTTGCACCAAGTCTGTGCAACATCCCTGAGCTGATAGGAAGCCAGCTCAGCCTTCTCAATATCTGTGGGCCCCATAGCCACCAAAATATTATGCACCTCATCCACAAACTCCTGGGGGTCCTCTGAAGTCTTAGACCCTGTGAAAATATGAGGATTCATCCTCGTGAAGTCTCTCAACCTGTCAGCCATGCTACGAACCGGTGGGTTCTCCCTCTGAACATCCTGCCGGTTGATCTGGGCAGTCATAGCCTGGTCCTGCATAGTGATGGACTGTGCCATCTGGGCTAGAGATGCCCGCACCTCCGCATCAGTCAACCCAGCTGGGTTAACCGGCATAGCTACTCCTTCAGCTGGATCCTGGGGTGGAACCTGATTGACCCCAGCAGCTGCACCTCCTCTCCTCTAACCAATGGTTCTCCTAGTATTCATTCTCTTAAAACAACAAAGATTGATGTTAGAACACGGTCATAACACCAAGAAATTAGACATTAGGAAAAGCACGATAAGATCAGAAGAAGGGAAATTTTCCTACGCATCATGCCGTCTCTAATTCAGGATAGTTGTGCACTTCACTACCATAACTTAGAAACTACTCAATGTGGTTGATGTGAACACATTATTCTCGGAATTTAACCTAGTGCTCTGATATCAACTTTGTCACGACCGGAATCTAGACCCCAGATGAGACCGGCGTAGTTGACCTCTCAGAGGTCGCAGACAACCCTACATACGTCACTCTTACTTCATCTAGGTTAATTTTAGCAAAAAATTTGAAATTTTTGTTTTCTTATTTCATGCTAAACATTTTAAACTTAACATCATAGGTGTTCACAAATCAACCATCTAATATAGAGATAATCAAATGAAAGAAACAGTTCATACTTGCATTAAATGTATTTTTGCCAAAACAGCACCAATACAAAGTCTGAAATGAAATTTGAAAGAAACACTAGTGGAACATGCTCCACTAGTTAAAGCCTACATCTAAGCTAGATAATAATGGTAGACATCCTCGAAAGCATGAGGGCCTACCATGTCCGGATGAAAGCTCCACGTCTGGATAGCTGCAATGTCAACCTGTAAGCTCTAGCGTTCACCTGTGCCTGCACTTAAAAATATAGAGTTGTATGGGATTAGTACACACTTGTACTAAGTATGGGTATATGCAAGAACACACCAAGTTCATGCATGAGTAAGAATAGCTCTTTCCAAACAACATGATTATGGAAAGTCAAGTCAGTGGATTTGCCAAATTGGGATTAGGAAAGTTAGTGAACTTTCCAAATTTGGATTAGGAAAGTCAGTGAGCTTTCCAAATTTAGATTAGGAAAGTCAGTGAGCTTTCCAAATTTGGATTAGGAAAGTCATGCAATGAGAGTAACATGCATCATCATACTTATCATATTGCACACAGCACATAACATCTTACACATAGCACATATCATATTGCATATAACACATAACATCTTTTATAACATTCATTTATATGCCATGAGACCTTGGAATCATGGACTTGACATTAAGACTTCCCAAAAAGAGGGCTCAACATATGGGACCTCAACTAGGGAGTCATCATTAGCAAACACAGAGTATGCTACATTCATTCATACGTACTTAATTTCATTTCGTTCATAAGCTAGTGTGAACACCAGCTATACCTAGGACGTAGTTTAAGACTTTCATCGGGTTTGCTGGGCAATGATCAAGAATAACCTAGTGTCATTACTTGAGTGTAGCTCACCTCTTGATTATCCTATCCTAACACCTTTGGTATCATTCATTTCATTATGTGCATCATTTTAGGCTGGCCTCATTCATTCATTGGAAACTTTAACTTTAACCTACATAGATCATGTGAGCATCATGAAATCCAGTGTCTCACCCACACCAATAAGAGGTGGAATCACCATCCAAAGTGACCCAAAACATGCTAGCGTACATGGGAATTTAACCCCGCCAGATCCCTATATTGTCAGTATAGGTTTGAAGACCAGGAGATATAAACAGACCCATACCCGGCAAGCTGGACAGTCTCATCTCATGAGAGTTACGTGAACATCCACCCTTCCCGTAAGAAGGCATCACCGCTCATAGCTAGTCTATCGGTGCTAAGTATAAAGTTCCATTACATTCAACTCATACGTCATGGAAGCTGGCTTCTAGTATGACGACATCATAGCTCAATAGATGATTTCTCATCTCATCATTAGTATTAAGTGTGTTAATCTCAATACTTTCATTAGAGTGTTCATAGAGACTGGTCTCTTCATGAACTTACACTCTCATAGGTGAGTACGTTTTGGTAACATTTACTTAGGCTTATTTGAGATTGTTCTCATCTTTTACATTAGCCTCATCTAATGTTGTCACCACATTCATTAACATTAGCACATTTGCTCTTCATAATTACTCACCCCTTTTTACGTGAATGTTCATTTCATCATATGCCAATGCATTTGGCCATTTGTGTGTTTCACACTCTTACTTAACCCTACTAGGGTTTTATCGTTTCATTACATAATAATCATTTCATCGTATGCCAATGCTCTTGTCCATTTTTGTGTATTTCACACTCGTACATAACCCTTCTAGGGTTACATCATTGCATTACATACATATTAGGTTTACTTATTTTCAAACGTATGCTAGACTTATGGGTCCATACATACAAGCCACGAGGCTTCATTCATAGTTCGTTAAGTGACTCATATCTTCCTAAGATTATGTAGTACAAGACTTATGCATCTTCTATGTATGCCAAGATCTCGATTTTGATCTAAGTAGGTGGCATTATTCTTGAATATTTAATTCACGTATGATTTATGTATCAATACGGAAATTTGGGCAAGGGAACCCAAGTTCGAATCCCTTGGACAATACTTACATTTTTCCTTGACTTAATCCACATGACATTGGGACCCTAGATCGATCCCCCAACATCAACATTCTCTCTTTATTTTTCTCCTTGGATTCTCCTCTTATTTGGCTGAAGGGTTGTGGGATCGAACCCCCACAGCCCCTTTTATTTTTTTCATTTAATTCTTCTTGTCCAATTCGCATAGACCATGAGGTTGTGGGATCAAACCCCCACAGCCTCTCTTTATTTTTCTCTAATTTCGCAGCCTACCTACAGGTCGTGGGTTCAATTTCCACGCCACCCAATTCTTTTATTTTCATTTTTCCTTTCTCCTTGAGCATTGCTACAGCTTACTGAGGGGCGTGGGATCGATTCCCCACGACCCCATAGTTTTTAATGAATTTTTTTATCCTTCTCCTATGCTCCTATTCTCTACTGACCAAGGGGTTGTGGGATCGATCCCCCACAACCCCCATTTTTTTTAATTTAATTACTGCAGGTGTTGAGGGGCGTGTGATCGATTCCCCACAACCCCATTTTTTTTTTTAACAAGGGTCTTCCGTGTTGTGGGATCAAAACCCCACAATAACATTTCCTTTTATTCCTTTTTGCCCTGGCGAAATTCGCTGACCACTACCCCAGTTCGAGCCCCGCCTAACACCTTTTTTTTTCTTTATTTGTTAGGTAAGCTTTAGTGAGGTCCTGGGTTCGATCCCTGCAGACCTCAATTATTTTTTTTAAAATTTTGTTTGACGTCCAAAATTTCCAGATTCTTTCTAAAGCATATTTCCAGGTTCTGGAAATTTATTCCACGATTTTTCTACACCTTTTTCATCAAATTACACATTAGTTCTTAGGGAAATTTCATGGTTCATTTATAACGTTGTAGGTGCATTTTCATGGATTCGTTTAGCCAAGAATTTCTCTCTCAATCCAGCCACATAACATTTCATATGAACATCACGACTTACCTCACTTTATACACGTAAAAATAGAATCATAATACATTAAACTTTTTGGAGTATTACACAGAGAACCTCATTCACTGTAACATACTTGCACACACACACACTTGCACATAATTTCGAATACATGGTTGTCTTTCATACAATTTCAAGTACACAAACATAATCATATTCATCACGAAAGCATAACATACACCTACATCTACCAGTAATCATACCCAACCTACGATTCATTGGGAGCTAGTGACACGGGCATGAAAAAGGGGAAACAATCCTAGTTTTTGGATGAATAATATGAATCTTAAGGGGTCTCTTGGGAAAGGGACCAAGAGAGAAGAAAACCCATACCTTTTTGACGTTCAACCCTTGACTTGCTGCCCAAAAACTTCACCCAAGAACACGTCTAAGCCTCCTCAATATCAACTCTACTCGAATGACAACCTCCCTTAGCCTAGTGTGCGATTAACGTTTATTTTCTTGTGAATTCGTGTGAGTTCTTCAAGTGTGAAGAACTTGGTTTATTTTTCTGCTTTTGTATCTTATATTGACAGAGAAATTTTGTGTGAAAGAATAAGAGAGATTGAGCGTGAGAGTTGAGAGATAGACGTGAGAGAGTGGGAGTTATATTAGGCTTAGGAGTCTAGTTTAGGACATAGTCAAATAAGGTTTAGTTAATTATTAAAAATCTGATTTTTATTTTATTTTAAATCAGCTAATGAATAATAATCATTAATTAATTTCATAAATTCAATAGCTTAAATAAAAAGCACTTTAATTCATTGCTTCCACCTAGGTTCGAACCCGGGTGGAGCAAGACTTCACTTCAAGAGCCCAATTTCGGCCCTCTGTCCCCAAATTGCCCCTCCACCTTATTAATTAAATAATTAATTATATATTTAGGGTAATTATGATATTACCCTTCGCCTGTAAAAAGACTATTTTACCCCTAGACCCTCCAAACCTACGATTTCCCCTTTTTAAGTCCTGTAAAGACTCCTTCGAGTAAATCTTCGTATTCAAGAGCCCTACATGGTTGGACCCAACCTTTCCAAGCTCAACTAACTCCCCAAGTTAGTTGGCTTGGTTGTAGCAAGGTTTTAGAGGTCTGGTTATATGCGCATTAATTCGTGTGAACCCGTTCTAATCGTAGGCATTCTAGACCCATTAAGCATTACTTAGCATATCCATTTTTAGGGTTGTTACATTATCCCCCCCTTAGGAACAATCATCCCCGAATGAAACTACTCTTTACTAACAATAAGTAAGTCATCTATAGAATGTATGCTTACATAGGTAATTCAATACTCCCCATTTGTGAATATCTGATTCACATATTAACATGATGGTGCACATCCTTGAAATCTACTAGTAGCTTCACATTAATAGACTAAGGAATTCTTTCCTAAACTAGTCTTATCAAAGCATACAACATCAGTCAACATATAAGTTAGACAAATCAGCAACCAACATGATGACTCAAACATATTAACCTCATACTAGTGCATAAATACCATACACATTCAAATACATGAAAGACTAATTAAGGCTACGCACCTGAGACATCACCAGAGGTGCCTTCCCCTGCACCCCTAGACTTGAGTGCGAAGAATCGTTGCCTCCTTGGAGCCTCTTCACTTGGACCATTAGGCTGAACTCTCTCCTTCCTTTGTTCTTGATTTCTCCTAATCGGACAATCCTTCACCATGTGACCCAGTTTCCCACAACTGTAACAAGCGTTAGTGCCCATCATATACTCTCCTCCATGCAGTTTGCCACACTTTCTGCAAGGTGGCCTCTCCTGAGGTGTGTCTACTCTATTGTTTCTCTTAACTCTGGACTCGGAATCCCTATAATAGCGACCCTTGGATGAACTTGACTCCCCTTGGTGCGAGAGTCCCTTCTTAAACCTTGGCTTATCCCTGATATCAGTACTACTCTTCCTAGAAAAATTCTCCTCAGCTTGCCTTGACCTGTTCCCTGCCCTAGTGTGCTTTCTCTTCCAGCTTTCCTCCACTTGTTGGACATGGACCATAAGCCTGGAAAGGTCCATGATGTCATGCAACATAGCTTCCCTACACTCCTCCTCAAGATCCTCAGCAATCCCTGTCAAGAATCTACTCATCTTTTCTCTGCTGTTAGACACAAGAGAAGTGGCATACCTGGATAATTTCACAAGCTTCAGGGAATACTCTGTGACTGTCATAGATCCTTTCTTAAGGTTGATAAATTCCTCAACCTTGGCCTCCCTCATCTCCCTGGGAAAGAATCTCTCCAGGAAAGCTGTCTTAAACAGCTCCCAAGTGACTAGAACTCCGCCCAAAGCTCGTCTATCCTTCCATATCTTGCACCAAGTCTGCGCAACATCATTGAGCTGATAGGAAGCCAGCTCAGCCTTCTCAATATATGTGGCCCCCATAGCCATTAAATCTTATGCACCTTATCCACAAACTCCTGGGGGTCCTCTGAAGTCTTAGACCTTGTGAAAATAGGAGGATTCATCCTCGTGAAGTCTCTTAACCTGTAAGCCATGCTACGAACCGGTGGGTTCTCCCTCTGAACATCCTGCAGGTTGACTTGGGCAGTCATAGCCTGGGCCTGCATAGTGATGGCCTGTGCCATCTGGGCCAGAGATGCCCGCACCTCCTCATCAGTCAACCCAGCTGGGTTAACCGGCATAACTACTCCTTCAGCTGGAGCCTGGGGTGGAACCTGATTGCCCCCAGCAGCTGCACCTCCTCTCCTCTGACCAATGGTTCTCCTAGTATTCATTCTCTTAAAATAAAAAAGATTGAAGTTAGACACGCTCATAACACCAAGAAATTAGACATTACGAAAAGAATGATAACATCAGAAGAAGGGAAATTTTCCTACGCATCATGCAGTCTCTAATTCAGGATAGTGTTGCACTTCACTACCATGACTTAGAAACTACTCAATGTGGTTGATGTGAACTCATTATTCTCAGAATTTAACCTAGTGCTCTGATACCAACTTTGTCACGACTGGAATCTAGACCCCAGACGAGATCGGCGTCGTTGACCTCTCAGAGGTCGCAGACAACCCTACATACGTCACTCTTACTTCATCTAGGTTAATTTTAGAGGAAAATTTGAACTTTTTGTTTTCTTATTTCATGCTAAACATTTTAAACTTAACATCATAGGCGTTCACAAATCAACCATCTAATATAGAGATAATTAAATGAAAGAAATAGTTCATAATTGCATTAAACGTATTTTTCCGAAAAACGACACCAATACAAAGTATGAAATGAAAGTTGAAAGAAACACTAGTGGAACATGCTCCACTAGTTAAAGCCTACATCTATTCAAGATAATAATGGTAAACATCATCGAAAGCATGAGGGCCTACCAAGTCCGGATGAAAGCTCCACGTCCGGATAGTTGCAATGTCAACCTATAAGCTCTAGCGTCCACCTGTGCCTGCACCTAAAAATATAGGGTTGTAGGGGATTAGTACACACTTGTACTAAGTATGAGTATATGCAAGCACACACCAAGGACATGCATGAGTAAGAATAGCTCTTTCCTAACAACATGATTATGGAAAGTCAAGTCAGTGGATTTACCAAATTGGGATTAGGAAAGTTAGTGAACTTTCCAAATTTGGATTGGGAAAGTCAGTGAGCTTTCCAAATTTGGATTAGGAAAGTCATGCTAGGAGAGTAACATGCATCATCATACTTATCATATTGCACACAGCACATAACATCTTACACATAGCATATATCATAGTGCATATAGCACATAACATCTTTTATAACATTCATTCATATGCCATGAGACCTTGGAATCATGGACTTGACATTAAGACTTCCCAAAATGAGGGCTCAACATATGGGACCTCAACTAGGGAGTCTTTATTAGCAAATACAAAGTCTGCTTCATTCATTCATACGTACTTCATTTTATTTTGTTCATAGGCTAGTGTGAACACCAGCTATACCTAGGATGTAGTTTAAGACTTTCATCGGGTTTGCTGTGCAATGATCAAGAATAACCTAGTGTCATTACTTGAGTCTAGCTCACCTCTTGATTATCCTATCCTAAAACCTTTGGTATCATTCATTTCATTATGTGCATCATTTGAGGCTGGCCTCATTCATTCACTGGAAACTTTAACTTTAACCGACATAGATCATGTGAGTATTATGAAATACAGTGTCTCCCCCACACCGAAAAAAAGGAGGAATCACCATCCAAAGTGACCCAAAACATGCTAGCGTACATGGGAATTTAACCCCGCCAGATCACTATATTGGCAATATAGGTTCGAAGACCAAGAGATATAAGGAGACCCATACCCGGCAAGCCAGACAGTCTCATCTCATGAGAGTTACGCGAACCTCCGTCCTTCCCGCAAGAAGGCATCACCGCTCATAGCTAGTCTATCGGTGCTCAGTATAAAGTTCCATTACATTCAACTCATACGTCATGGAAGCTGGCTTCTAGTCTGAGGACATCATAGCTCAATAGATGATTTCTCATCTCATCATTAGTATTAAGTGTGTTAATCTCAATACTTTCATTAGAGTGTTCATAGAGACTGGTCTCTTCATGAACTTACACTCTCATAGGTGAGTACGTTTTGGTAACATTTACTTAGGCTCATTTGAGATTGTTCTCATCTTTTACATTAGCCTCATATAATGTTGTCACCACATTCATTAACATTAGCACATTTGCTCTTCATATTTACTCACCCCTTTTTACATGAATGTTCATTTCATCATATGCCAATGCACTTGGCCATTTGTGTGTTTCACACTCTAACTTAACCCTTCTAGAGTTTCATCGTTTCATTACATAATAATCATTTCATCGTATGCCAATGATTTTGGACATTTAGTGTATTTCACACTCGTACATAACCCTTCTAGGGTTACATCATTTCATTACATACATCTTTGGTTCACTTATTTTTAAACGTATGATAGACTTATGGGTCTATACATACAAGCAATGAGGCTTCATTCATAGTTCGTTAAGTGACTCATATCTTTCTAAGATTATGTAGTACAATACTTATGCATCTTATATGTATGCCAAGATCTCGATTTCAATCTAAGTAGGTGGCATTATTCTTGAATATTTAATTCACGTATGATTTATGTATCAATACGGCAATTTTGGGCAAGGGAACCCAAGTTCTAATACCTTGGACAATACATACACTTTTCCTTGATTTTATTTTTAATCCACATGACATTGGGACCCTAGATCGAGCCCCCAACATCAACATTCTCTCTTTATTTTTCTCCTTGGATTCTCCTCTTATTTGGCCGAAGGGTTGTGGGATCGAACCCCCACAACCCCTTTTATTTTTTTTATTTAATTCTTCTTGTCCAATTCGCATAGACCATGAGGTTGTGGGATCAAACCCCCACAGCCTCTCTTTATTTTTCTCTAATTTCGCAGCCTACCTAGAGGTCCTGGGTTCAATTGCCACGCCTCCCAATTCTTTTATTTTCATTTTTCCTTTCTCCTTGAACATTGCTACAGCTTACTGAGGGGCGTGGGATCGATTCCCCACGACCCTATAGTTTTTAATGAATTTTTTTATCCTTCTCCTATGCTCCTAATTCGCTACTGACCAAGGGGTTGTGGGATCGATCCCCCACAACCCCTTTTTTTTTAAATTTAATTACTGCAGGTGTTGAGGGGCGTGGGATCGATTCCCCACGACCCCATATTTTTTTTTTAACAAGGGTCTTCCGTGTTGTGGGATCGAAACCCCACAACAACATTTAATTTATTCCTTTTTGCCCTGGCAAAAATCGCTGACCACTGCCCCAGTTCGAGCCCCGCCTAAGACCTTTTTTCTGGTTTATTTTTTAGGTAAGCTTTAGTGAGGTCCTGGGTTCGATCCTTGCAGACCTCACTTATTTTTTTAATTTTTTTTTGAAGTCCAAAATTTCCAGATTCTTTCTAAAGCATATTTCCAGTTTCTGGAAATTTATTCCACGATTTTTCTACACCTTTTTCATCAAATTACACATTAGTTCTTAGGGAAATTTCATGGTTCATTTATAACGTTTTAGGTGCATTTTCATGGATTCGTTTAGCCAAGAATTTCTCACTCAATCCAGCCACATAACATTTCATATGAACCTCACGACTTACCTCACTTTATACACGTAAAAATATTACCATAATACATTAAACTTTTTGGAGCATTACACAGAGAACCTCATTCACTGTAACATACTTGCACACACACACACTTGCACATAATTTCGAATACATGGTTGTCTTTCATACGATTTCAAGTACATAAACATAATCATATTCATCACGAAAACATAACATCCACCTACATCTACCAGCAATCATACCCAACCTACGATTCATTGGGAGCTAGTGACAGGGGCATGCATAAGGGGAAACAATCCTAGTTTTCGGATGAATAATATGAATCTTAAGGGGTCTCTTGGGAAAGGGACCAAGAAAGAAGAAAACCCATACCTTTTTGATGTTAAACCCTTGACTTGCTTCACAAAAACATCACCCAAGAACACGTCTAAGCCTCCTCAATATCAACTCCACTCGAATGACAACCTCCTATAGCCTAGTGTGCCATTAACGTTTGTTTTCTTGTGAATTCGTGTGAGTTCTTCAAGTGTGAAGAACTTGGTTTATTTTTCTGCTTTTGTATATTATTTTGGCAGAGAAATTTCGTGTAAAAGAATAAGAGAGATTGAGCGTGAGAGTTGAGAGATAGACGTGAGAGAGTGGGTGTTATATTAGGCTTAGGAGTCTAGTTTAGGACTTAATAAAATAAGGTTTAGTTAATTATTAAAAATCTGATGCTAATTTTGTTTTAAATCAGCTAATGAATGATAATCATTAATTAATTACATTAATTCAATAGCTTAAATAAAAATCACTTTAATTCATTGCTTTCACCTAGGTTCGAACTCGGGTGGAGCAAGACATCACTTCAAGAGCCCAATTTCGGCCCTCTCTCCCCAAATTGCCCCTCCACCTTATTAATTAAATAATTAATTATATATTTAGGGTAATTACGGTATTACCCTTAGCCTGGAAAACAACCATTTTACCCCTAGACCCTCCAAACCTAAGATTTCCCCTTTTAAGTCCGGTAAAGACTCCTTCGAGTAAATCTTCGTATTCGAGAGCCCTACATGGTTCGACCCAACCTTTCAAAGCTCAACTAACTCCCCAAGTTAGTTGGATTGGTTGTAGCAAGGGTTCAGAGGTCTGGTTCTACGCGCATCAATCCATGTGAACCTGTTCTAATCGTAGGCATTCTAGACCTATTAAGCATTACGTAGCATATCCACTTTTAGGGTTGTTACATTATCCCCCCCTTAGGAACATTCAACCCCGAATGAAACTACTCTTTACTAATAATAAGTCAGTCATCTATAGAATCTATGCATACATAGGTAATTCAATACTCCCCACTGGTGAATATTTGATTCACATATTAACATGATGGGGCACGTCCTTGAAACCTACTAGTAGTTTCACATTAATAGACTAAAGGAATTCTTTCCTAAACTAGTCTTATAAAAGCATACAACATAAGTCAACATATAAGTCAGACAAATCAGCAACCAACATGATGAATCAAACATATTAACCTCATACTAGTGCATAAACACCATACACAGTCAAATACATGAAAGACTAATTAAGGCTACGCACCCGAGACATCACCAGAGGTGCCTTCCCCTGCATCCCTAGACTTGAGTGCGAAGAATCGTTGCCTCCTTGGAGCCTCTTCACTTGGACCATTAGTCTGAACTCTCTCCTTACCTTGTTCTTGATTTCTCCTAATCGGACAATCCTTCACCCTTTGACCCAGTTTGCCACAACTGTAACAAGCGTTAGTGCCCATCATACACTCTCCTCCATGCAGTTTTCCACACTTCCTGCATGGTGGCCTCTCATGAGGTGTGTCTACTCCATTGTTTCTCTTAACTCTGGACTCGGAATCCCTATAATAGCGACCCTTGGATGAACTTGAATCCCCTTGCTGGGAGAGTCCTTTCTTAAACCTTGGCTTATCCCTGATTTCAGTACTACTGTTCCTAGAAAAATTCTCCCTAGCTTGCCTTGACCTGTTCCGTGCCCTAGTGTGCTTCCTCTTCCAGCTTTCCTCCACTTGTTGGACATGGACCATAAGCCTGGAAAAGTCCATGCTGTCATGCAGCATAGCTTACCTACACTCCTCCTCGAGATCCTCAGCAATCCCTGTCAAGAATCTACTTATCTCTTCTCTGCTGTTAGACACAAGAGAAGTGGCATACCTGGATAATTTCACAAACTTGAGGGAATACTCCTTGACTGTCATAGATCCTTGCTTAAGGTTGATAAATTCCTCAACCTTGGCCTCCCTTATCGCCCTGGGAAAGAATCTCTCCAGGAAGGCTGTCTTAAACAGCTCCCAAGTGAATAGAACTCCGCCCAAAGCTCGGCTATCCTGCCTCATCTTGCACCAAGTCTGTGCAACATCCTTGAGATGATAGGAAGCCAGCTCAGCCTTCTCAATATATGTGGCCCCCATAGCCACAAAAATCTTATGCACCTCATCCACAAACTCCTGGGGGTCCTCTGAAGTCTTATACCCTGTGAAAATAGGAGGATTCATCCTTGTGAAGTCTCTCAACCTGTCAGCCATGCTAAGAACCGGTGGGTTCTCCCTCTAAACATCCTGCCGGTTGACCTGGGCAGTCATAGCCTGGGCCTGCATAGTGATGGCCTGTGCCATATGGGCCAGAGATGCCCGTACCTCCGCATCAGTCAACCCAGCTGGGTTAACCGGCATAACTACTCCTTCAGCTAGAGCCTGGGGTGGAACCTGATTGCGCCCAGCAGCTGCACCTCCTCTCCTCTGAATAATGGTTCTCCTAGTATTCATTCTCTTAAAACAACAGATATTTATGTTAGACACGCTCATAACACCAAGAAATTAGACATTACGAAAAGAACGATAAGATTAGAAGAAGGAAAATTTTCCTACGCATCATGCAGTCTCTAATTCAGGATAGTGGTGCACTTCACTTCCATGACTTAGAAACTACTCAAGTTTGTTGATGTGAACTCATTATTCTCAGAATTTAACCTAATGCTCTGATACCAACTTTGTCATGACCGGAATCTAGACCCCGACGAGACCGGCGTCGTTGACCTCTCAGAGGTCGCGGACAACCCTACATACGTCACTCTCACTTCATCTAGGTTAATTTAGCGGAAAAATTGAACTTTTTGTTTTCTTATTTCATGATAAACATTTTAAACTTAAAATCATAGGTGTTCACAAATCAACCATCTAATATAGAGATAATTAAATGAAAGAAACAATTCATAATTGCATTAAACGTATTTTTGCCAAAATAGCACCAATACAAAGTCTGTAATGAAAGTTGAAAGAAACCCTAGTGGAACATGCTCCACTAGTTAAAGCCTACATCTAAGCTAGATAATAATGGTAGACATCCTCTAAAGCATAAGGGCCTACCAAGTCCGGATGAAAGCTCCACGTCCGGATAGTTGCAATGTCAACCTATAAGCTCTAGCGTCCACCTGTACCTGCACCTAAAAATATAGAGTTATATGGGATTAGTAGACACGTGTACTAAGTATGGGTATATGGAAGAATACACCAAGGACATGCATGAGTAAGAATAGCTCTTTCCTAACAACATGATTATGGAAAGTCAAGTAAGTGGATTTGCCAAATTGGGATTAGGAAAGTTAGTGAACTTTCCAAATTTGGATTAGGAAAGTTAGTGAACTTTCCAAATTTGGATTAGGAAAGTCAGTGACCTTTCCAAATTTGGATTAGAAAAGTCATGCCATGAGTGTAACATGCATCATCATACTTATCATATTGCACACAACACATAACATCTTACATATAGCACATATCATATTGCATATTGCACATAATATCTTTTATAACATTCATTCATATGCCATGAGACCTTGGAATCATGGACTTGACATTAAGACTTCCCAAAAAGAGGGCTCAATATATGGGACCTCAACTAGGGAGTCTTCATTAGCAAAGATAGAGTGTGCTTCATTCATTCATACGTACTTCATTTCATTTTGTTCATAGGCTAGTGTGAACACCAGCTATACCTAGGATGTAGTTTAAGACTTTCATCGGGTTTGCTGTGCAATGATCAAGAATAACCTAGTGTCATTACTTGAGTCTAGCTCACCTCTTGATTATCCTATCCTAACACCTTTGGTATCATTCATTTCATTATGTGCATCATTTGAGGCTGGCCTCATTCATTCATTGGAAACTTAAACTTTAACCGACATAGATCATGTGAGTATTATAAAATACAGTGTCTCCCCCAAACCGAAAAGAGGTGGAATCACCGTCCAAAGTGACCCAAAACATGCTATCGTACATGGGAATTTAACCCCGCCAGATCACTATATTGGCAGTATAGGTTTGAAGACCAGGAGATATAAGGAGACCCATACCCGGCAAGCCGGATAGTCTCATCTCATGAGAGTTACGTGAACCTCCGCACTTCTCGCAAAAAGGCATCACCCCTCATAGCTAGTCTCTCGGTGCTCAGTATAAAGTTCCATTACATTCAACTCATACGTCATGAAAGCTGGCTTCAAGTATAAGGACATCATAGCTCAATAGATGATTTCTCATCTCATCATTAGTATTAAGTGTGTTAATCTCAATACTTTCATTAGAGTGTTCATAGAGACTGGTCTCTTCATGAACTTACACTCTCATAGGTGAGTACGTTTTGGTAACATTTACTTAGGCTCATTGTAGATTGTTCTCATCTTTTATATTAGCCTCATATCATGTTGTCACCACATTCATTAACATTAGCATATTTGCTCTTCATAATTACTCACCCCTTTTTACGTGAATGTTCATTTTATCATATGCCAATGCACTTGGCCATTTGTGTGTTTCACACTCTTACTTAACCCTTCTAGGGTTTCATCATTTCATTACATAATAATCACTTCATCGTATGCCAATGCTCTTGGCCATTTAGTGTATTTCACACTCGTACATAACCCTTCTAGGGTTACATCATTTCATTACATACATCTTAGGTTCACTTAGTTTTAAACGTATGCTAGACTTATGGGTCTATACATACAAGCCACGAGGCTTCATTCATTGTTCGTTAAGTGACTCTTATCTTCCTAAGATTATGTAGTACAAGACTTATGCATCTTTTATGTATGCCAAGATCTCGATTTCGATCTAAGTAGGTGGCATTATTCTTGAACATTTAATTCACATATGATTTATGTATCAATATGGAAATTTGGGCAAGGGAACCCAAGTTCGAATCCCTTGGACAATACTTATATTTTTCCTTGATTTTATTTTTAATCCACATGACATTGGGACCCTAGATCGATCCCCCAACATCAACATTCTCTCTTTATTTTTCTCCTTGGATTCTCCTCTTATTTGGCCGAAGGGTTGTGGGATCGAACCCCACATCCCCTTTTATTTTTTTCATTTAATTCTTCTTGTCCAATTCGCATAGACCATGAGGTTGTGGGATCAAACCCCCACAACCTCTCTTTATTTTTCTCTAATTTCGCAGCATACCTAGAGGTCGTGGGTTCAATTCCCACGCCTCACAATTCTTTTATTTTCATTTTTCCTTTCTCCTTGAACATTGCTACAGCTTACAGAGGGGCGTGGGATAGATTCCCCACGACCCCATAGTTTTTAATGATTTTTTTTATCCTTCTCATATGCTCCTAATTCGCTTCTAACCAAGGGGTTGTGGGATCAATCCCCCACAGCCCCCTTTTTTTTAAAATTTAATTACTGCAGGTGTTGAGGGGCGTGGGATCGATTCCCCACGACCCCATATTTTTTTTTAACAAGGGTCTTCTGTGTTGTGGGATCGAAACCCCACAACAGCATTTCATTTTATTCCTTTTTTCCCTGGCGAAATTCGCTGACCACTGCCCCAGTTCGAGCCCCGCCTAACGCCTTTTTTTCTGGTTTATTTGTTAGGTAAGCTTTAGTGAGGTCATGGGTTCGATCCCTGGAGACCTCACTTATTTTTTTTAATCTTGTTTGACGTTCAAAATTTCCAGATTCTTTCTAAAGCCTATTTCCAGGTTCTGGAAATTTATTCTACGATTTTTCTACACCTTTTTCATCAAATTACACATTAGTTCTTAGGGAAATTTCATGGTTCATTTATAATGTTTTAGGTGCATTTTCGTAGATTCGTGTAGCCAAGAATTTCTCACTTAATCCAGCCACATAACATTTCATATGAACATCACGACTTGCCTCAGTTTATACACGTAAAAATACAACCATAATACATTAAACTTTTTGGAGCATTACACAGAGAACCTCATTCACTGTAACATACTTGCACACACACACTTGCACATAATTTCGAATACATGGTTGTCTTTCATACGATTTCAAGTACACAAACATAATCATATTCATAACGAAAACTTAAAATACACCTACATCTACCAGCAATCATACCCAACCTACGATTCATTGGGAGCTAGTGACAGGGGCATGCAAAAGGGGAAACAATCCTAGTTTTCGGATGAATAATATGAACCTTAAGGGGTCTCTTGGGAAAGGGACCAAGATAGACGAAAACCCATTCCTTTTTGACGTTAAATCCTTGACTTGCAGCCAAAAAACTTCACCCAAGAACACGTCTAAGCCTCCTCAATATCAACTCCACTCGAATGACAACATCCTTTAGCCTAGTGTGCGATTAACGTTTGTTTTCTTGTGAATTCGTGTGATTTCTTAAAGTGTGAAGAACTTGGTTTATTTTTATGCTTTTGTATCTTATTTTGGAAGAGAAATTTCGTTTGAAAGAATGAGAGAGATTGAGCGTGAGAGTTGAGAGATAGACGTGAGAGAGTGGGAGTTATATTAGGCTTAGGAGTCTAGTTTAGGACTTAGTCAAATAAGGTTTAGTTAATTATTAAAATCTGATTTTTATTTTATTTTAAATCAGCTAATGAATAATAATCATTAATTAATTACATTAATTCAATAGATTAAATAAAAAAAACTTTAATTCATTGCTTCCACCTAGGTTCGAACCTGGGTGGAGCAAGACTTCACTTCAAGAGACCAATTTCTGCCCTCTCTCCCCAAATTGCCCCTCCACCTTATTAATTAAATAAGTAATTATATATTTAGGGCAACTACGATATTACACTTAGCCTGGAAAAACATCATTTACCCCTAGACCCTCAAAACCTAAGATTTCCCTTTTTTATGTCCGGTAAAGACTCCTTCGAGTAAATCTTCGTATTCGAGAGCCCTACATGGTTGGAAACACCCTTTCCAAGCTCAAATAACTCCCCAAGTTAGTTGGCTTGGCTGTTCCAAGGGTTCAGAGGTCTGGTTCTACGCTCATCAATCCGTTTGAACCCGTTTTAATCGTAGACATTCTAGACCCATTAAGCATTACATAGCATATCCATTTTTAGGGTTGTTACAACATGATTTAGACCTTTATTCATCAAATCACAACCTTTACATGCTTCACATAATCATATACTTCTTTTAGAAATAATCTAAGCAAAACATGCAATTCAAGCTTCACAAAACACAATACAAGAACAATCTTCCTTACCACTTCATTTCATATTTTAGGCCTTCAAAGTCACAGTTACAATACATACTAAGTATAATCAAATTCATCAAGTAAACACCACCACCAAGAAGGTGGACCATACCACTCAAGAGAAATTCATAAAGAGAGTTAACAATGAAACTAACTGACCATTCTTCCAAAGACTTTACACCTATTTACAATATTACCCAACACTTCATCATAAAATAGCCCTTAGGGCAGTAGCTAAACAACAATATCAACCATGAGAAACCAAAGTTCAAAGACTACAAAGTCATGCCCATTTAACCCATTTCTTAAGTCAAAATTTGATAAAAATGATTTAACATGTTTTCATTGAAGTTTTAGCATTAAAATAATCAACTAACATTATAAACATCATATTTGAATCATTACAAACGTTTTCATGCAAGATCCATATTCAGAGTTCAAGATAGAGGAAACTAGGGTTGAAAACCCTTTTTGAAAATCCATTAAAAGTGACTCCTTGAATATAAGAGTGGTAAAGGCTAGATACCATACCTTATATAAGGGAACCCCCACTGGTTTTGATGAAGAACTTGACCACCAACAGCCCCTTCTAGCCCTTCTTGACTTCTAGCTTCTATGGAGTTTGAGACAGAGTTCTAAGGGAGATGGGTTCTGGGTTTTAGGAAATGAGGTCTAAAATTAGGTCTTAGGGTTTGGAACTCTTTAGTATACATAAACAACATTAAAATAAAGTCCAAGGTTCCTAAAATACTTGGGGTGATTTTACCAAACACCCCAAGCTAATTTAGAAAATGACAACTTTTCACAGGCAGCACCAACGATTCCTTAACGATGGACCATTGTCAGCCAACGACCCGTCGATGGGGTTTCATTGGTTGGGTATTCAACCCTACAAACCTGCAGACCTTCAGGTCTAATCGATGGAATAAGTTGAAGAGACGTCGATTGGTTAACTAGCCGTGGAGTGGTCCCGTTGGTGGACAATGCAAGACAGTTTTTGACCAAAGTCTTGGGCCATTCTCTAGGGCCCCTTGTGGGTTTTAGGTGGGGTAGTGCCCGTACATTAAACCCCTAAACATATTCTTGTAGGTCATAGGAACATCCCACACCATTTTTAAAAAAAACACACGTAGAACTCACTCAAACACATGATAACGCACAAGCACTATCTAAGGCATATCTTCCGAACGTCATGAACGTTCTTGGATGTTTGACCTCCAAAATTAACCAAACACTGACTAAGGACACTAATATAAATCATTTCAACACTAAATTAACTCAAGAAACAATCACGAAGCTCTAGTTCACCTTAGTTTGTTTTAGGGTGTTACACTTTCGCCCACTTGGAATAACATTCGTCCTCGAATGACACTAAAAACTTTAAGAACATAAAGGAATCTCTAATAAACACATAACACATTACAATAATGATCAATACACTCAAAATCAGAGCATAAACTATCAAGGAGCACCATGTCACATTTCAAACACTTGCACACAGGCAACTTTTTGCAAAACTTCACAAACTCAAAATTCATCCTTATCCTTCTTATGTGGAGGAACTACCTTATCCAACATTAAACATGCTCATATAAAAGATTTTTACACAAATTTAAACTAAAATTCAAGACAAAACAATTTTTTTCAAAAATGAGAAACTTTACAGTGAGCATTCATTGTAATACTATTATATATGCTAGAATTTCAAAAATTAATTCTTGAGCAATTCATCAAGAAGGTATGATAATATGAAGTATAAAGCCATATAAACTCATCTCATAACATAAAAACATCAATCATAAAGAGTTAAGTCTTATCGAGACCATCAACCCCGGATTAGTTATCCTTCCTAGCTCCCATCCCATAGGGAGGGTTCTTATTTAGAGCATTAGGATCTGGGAAGCTTGATTGACCTATTTCCCTGTTTCTTTGATTCTAGGGAAGTCCCTCATCTTGTGGCCATTACTACCACAACAAAAACAATCGTCCGTTCCGGCAAGACACTTACACAAATGTTGCTTTCCACAAGAAGGACACCTGGTCCTTTGAAAAGTATGGCCACCACCTTGAGAATTTTGGTATGGAGCCCTCCCTTGTTTCGCATGGAAGAATCTTAGTGATAGAACCACTTCTTAGTTTTTTTGTGACTAGAATCATCCGACCTAGGCCTCTTACCTTCTTGCCTTATCTCTCTAATTTTTGACTCCTAAATTTGTTGTGCATACACCATGAGCCTAGAAATATCAATGTTATTAAGAAGCATTGCCGTACGACACTCTTTATCGATCTAGCTAGACACTCCCATCACAAATTTGTTAATCCTAGCCGTAGGGTTGGCTACCATGGTTGGGGCATACTTAGAGAGTTGGATGAATTTGAGAGAGTACTCTTGCACACTCATTCCCCATTGATGAAGGTTTATGAATTCAACCATATTCTTCTCCCTCCACTCTAGGGTATAGAACCTATCTAGGAAAGCCTCATTGAACTCTTCCCAATGAACCGGACCATCTCCTAAGGGTCTTTTACCCCTTTATTTCTCAAACCACACTTGAGACACATCCTTGAGTTGGTAAGCAGCTAACTCCGCTTTTTCCCTAGGGGTCACACTCATAGCATCTACCACTTTGAAAAACTCATCTATGAAACCTTGTGGATCTTCATCCACCTTAGTGCCATGAAAAGTAGGGGGTTCATCCTCATGAAATCCCGAATTCTAGAAGCGGGAGTACTAGCATTTGATTGAGGTCCAACTTCTTGATTAGCTTGGGAAACAAAGTGTTTACTGACGACATGAGATTGAGCCGTAATGAGTTTGGTCAAATTCATTAGGGCATCCCTCAATTCCACATTAGTCATATCTCTCTCAACAAAAGGAGCTTGACGCATAGGAGGCACTTGGGGAACTTGAGGCTCTTGAGGTTTCGGAGTTACTTGAGGTTCTTCAAGGGGAACCTCCTGATTATCTCCCTCTAGGCCAACAATAGGAACTTGGTCAACACGGGGAGGGATCCTCTCATTACCTACACCTACCTCCTCCCTTCTAGCGGTTGATTTCCTCGTATTTATTTCATATAAACACAAATAGAAGGGGTTGAGAAGAGACATCTTATAGAACTCAACTCTAAGGCACTACATTAGAATAGAGAAGAAAGTGAAACTTCTATCATCCTATAGCCTCTTTCCATGGATGTGTCGCGACTCACGCCAATGACCAAGACTCTACTAGATGTGTATTGTGAGAATTTTAGACCCTAAACTATTTCCCATAACCTTATGCTCTGATACAAACTCTTTCAACACCCAAAAGTACCCCCTAGAAGCTAGGGAGAGCCCTTGGGTCATGACCCGGCGTACTTGATACTTTGTTGTCTTGTACAAGCCCTTTAACTATCGTTCATTACATAAGACATGAAAAGTAGTGCGGAATTTGAAACTTTTCATGACATTTAATATAAAAAGGAAGTCTTTCATAAATACTTAGAGAATCTCATCATCACAAGACAAACTTAAAGACACGACATAATATCTTAGGGACACGTCGCTTTACATTAAAAAGATCTACTTAATAAGTCTTAACTTAAATAAACTAAGAAGATATGAACTATGCCCTCGAATATATGAGGACATACTTAGTCTTGAGAGAATCTTTCCCAAGATTTTATTTCTAGCCTTCAAACTTGCTTCAAAAAACCTATACTTATAGAGTATAGAATGTATGGGGTTATTACAAACAATGTACTAAGTATGGCGTATGCAAAATAATGTAAAAAGGGATATTTTAGTAAAATAACCTGTAAGACCCCCAAAATGAGTTAGGGTGCCTAGAGCCTAACATGTTTATATTAAGGTTATAATTTCCTAAAATGTGTTAAAATATTGTTAACAGGCAGTGTGCAAAGTTTGAGGTGATTTGGAAGTCAAAACGTCAAGGGTCGACCAAAACATTCGACGATTAGTCACCTATGTGCCTCATATGTCTATGCATGGTTATATGTGTATAAATGAGCTTATGAAGTCTTAAAATAAGTTAAAATGATGTTAAATGGTATCATATGAAGTTTCGAGTAGTTTGGAGGTCAAACGTCCAAGAACGGCCAAGACGTTCGAACGTTAGCCTCGAGATATGCATGTGTGTGTCTTGATGGGGCCTTGCATGTTTGGACGTGTTGCAGGTGTTTGTTTTTGGTGAAACTTATATGAAATGTCTAAAACTTTTTAAGGGTTGTATTTACGTTGGAAGCGTCCGGGTATGACTTCTAAAGGGCCCCGCAAAAGGCCCCACAAGAAGGACCCAAGGCTAGTTGACACACTGCCTTGGCAGTGTCAATCGACGGACCAAACGACGGCCTGTTGGTCAAATAACAGCGCGTAGATGAGGTATCGTTGATTGGACTTAGCTTGGGCAGTTCTCAAGCTAAAAATTGGCCACGGAACAATTGACAGAAACTAATGCACGACCCGTCGACTGACCAACGACTAGTAGATGGTTCTGTCGATGGTGGCCTGCAAACTGCTTTATCAAAGGGGTGAATAAGAAATTCACCCCATGTCCTAAACAGACTCTAATTGAGTTATTTATCTATTTTTGGGTGTATTTAAGTCATCAAACACGTGAACCTCCCATTCCCAATCCCATACACACATAATAAATCTTTCCCTCCAAAAATCTTCTCCCTAGAAACCTCCATTGTCGTCGAAGCTCAAGAACATCTTGGAGATTGGAATGGCATGATTTATTCACCAAGTTTTAAAGGTATTCATGTAGATAAAGGTATGGTGATCTTCATCTCTAGTTATCTTTCCATCTAGAGAGTTAAATCTCAAAGTTTCAAAAGAGAAAAATATGATCAAACATCTTCTTCTTCAATATGCCATGGGTTATTTCTTAAATTGATTTTTAAGGTATAATATGAATGTAGTAATTATTATCCACTGATTTGGACGTGTTTTCAATCCAATTGCATAATGAACCCATGCTCTTTCACAAACCCGATTTTAGTCTATTTATGGCTTTGTGATCTTGATTTTTATCTATTGAATTGTGATTATGTTACATTGAAGTGGTTATATCTACTGTTATTTACATGAATTATTGTTGAATTGATGTTGAAGGATCCAAATGGATCAATGTATGAAGAATTCCACCTGACTACTATATGATCTATGTATTCACTCTAAGGTTGGCTTTATGTCAATTGTTGTAAGACTTTGGATTACGTTAAGTTGCTTGTAGCTACTGTTTTAGGTTATATAATGATTGATTTATGGATAGGAATCTCGTATGATCAAAGTAAAGAATGATTGGCATGAATTGATATACTTCTTCTAATCTATCGATTGAAAATACTATGTATGTGATGTGGTGTATATCTTTAGATTATGTGAAGCATATTTCTTTGAGTAATGTTCTAATTAGCTACTGACTAACATGTAAAATATATTTAAAATATTTTGGATTATCATGGACATAGAGAATCAATCGTATCGGCTAATTCCTCTCTAGTCTAGCCAATTAATAAACCTAATGTCGATGTTGGAAGCTTGATCTTAAAGTGCTTTAAGCATCATTTCATTATGAATAAGTGTATTATTAGCTACTGCCTTTGATTGATATTATTGATAAAATATGATCTATAATCCATGTAAGTGAAATTGGTTGATGGTTTATATCCTTCTACATTGTAACATGTTAATGATATGTTGTATTAGTTTGTAGTAAGGCCTTGTAGTAGCTTGTGCATGATTTCTTATATGATTATTATGTTTTTAGCTATTGCCTATACTTGTAGTGTTGATGAAATTGTAGTAATGATCAATGATGATCAAAGGCTAAAGGATTGGTAAGAATGCTTATCTCTTCTACTTTTCTATATTAATGTAGTTGATAAAGCCTTGTATGGCATTGTGTGGTATTGTACACTTATGGTGGTGGTGTTTATTTTATTTTAATTATATATGTGTTGACCATGGCCTTGAAGGCAAATTTATGAACATATGAATATGTGTTCATGATGATACTATGAGAAGTTTATGCCTACTTTCCTATTCTAGTTGTGATCTAGGTTGTATGGCTATTTTATAAGCATGTGTACATCCATGTTAGGGTAAAGTATAGGTTCTGCCATTGATGTGTTAAAATGGTTAATAATCCCTTACCTATGTATCCCTATCTGAATGCATGAATAGTACAAGTTAGGAGTCTCAAGTGTAATATGAAGTGACTTGTCTCCTATGCTATTGTGTGTTGTGTGGTCTATGCTTGAAAGAGTATTATGTTCTAAGAGGGTGGTTGCCTCAATGTGTTGTTGATAGACATTATGTGATAATGTTGACCAATGTAAACACACACTCACTTTACATGCATGTTACAAGTAGTATAGGTCATGGTGTCTAAAGGAAAGGTAGTTCTCATATTAACTAGTGTCTACTACTATGTATGTTAAGGTGATATTTATGAAAGTATGATATGTGTTTCCTTAGCTAGGATGAGTTGATAGGTGTACTAGTATGGGCAAGGGTATGGGACCTTGTCTATGCATTACATATGTGTACCGTGATAGGATAGTTCCTAGGTTTGGTTTATATGTGCATGAATATCAATGTACGGTCATGTGTGGTTTAAAGGTGTTAGGTGAAAGGTTTGTTCACATCTATGTATACACTAACACACTTGTATGATGGTCTAGTAAGTAGAGGGACCTTCAGAGGGGTGCCCAAGATTACTCTAAGACGAGATAGGTGCTTGAGTATGCTATAAGCATATGAGAATCAAATATTCTAAGCCTATGTTTTATGAAAAATGTAATAATGGCTTTTCAACAAAAAGGAACTTATCTTAACACCGAGTGAACTTGACTTTGAGAGGTGTTGACTTTCCTTGTAGGAAGATTCACCATTTGTCCCTTATAGAATGTTGACTTCCCTTAGAGGAATACTCACCTATGGACCCACATGAGGTGTTGACTTCCCTTTGAGGAAGATTCACCCATGTTTTCTCATGATATGAGGCCCCAATTGTCCAATGGCATGTAGAGGGAATTACCTATCTCTTAGTTCCATAAACTATTCTTGACACATAGGATCTAGCAAAGTGAATTCACTTAGAATGCTAGGATATATGTTAATGTTCTACCTTGGCCAGGTAGGAACACCTTCAATTGGTGTAAGGCTCTACAACACCAAATTCCATGTTTAGCATCCATGGTCTTAGTGTCGGTTAAGGCAATAGTTTCCTTAAGGTAAAATGGACAATGGAAGTAAATGACTAGGACCTTAAATAGGATGACTTAAGGGAGATTACTTGGGATAGGTGGAAGTAATGAACCCATCTAGACATTTCACAAGTAGCTCCTTAGGAAGTCTTAGAAAGGTGTTCTAATACATGTCACTATGTATATGTTCTTTATGCATGACTTTGTAGTATTGGTATACTTGTTATGAAGATGTGCATGGTATGAGTCTATATGCATGATGTTGATATTATTGACTCTATGATAAAGGTCTTGTATTGACATGAATGAAGTTGTCCTTGCTTTCTTGTTGATGTATCAATTGGATGGTAAAGCTTGTCTTATGATAGGTTTACTAAGTATGTGTGAGGTTATGGGGATTCACATATACATTGCATTAGTAGACTTAGAGTAGGATTATGAGTAAGGTCTTATAATGCTTTGATGAGAAGTAAAATAAGTATATGTGCATAATGACTAGGAGTTCATAGTAATGTCCTTATAGTCTTGTCTTAACTACGTCTATGTTGTACTATACTTCTATGATAGTATGTGATGACTTGTGTAGATTGTATGTATGGTTTCCTTGTGGCCTTAAGGTAATGCATTGCACCAAGTATCACTAGAGGGTTACTTGGAAGGTAGACGAGTTAAAAGAAAAATGCTTACTGTTAAGGGGAAAAGAGCTCATTGTAATGTGACTCAAAAATGTCATAAATTCTATATGTGATCTTATGTAATGTTTGGCGTTTGAATATGTTTATATGAAGTATGTGAATGATATTAATGTTATTGAATTAAGTTTTTATGATGATTTACTCAAAATGGCATGAAGTATGATTTCAAGGAAAAAGTCCCCTTTTAAATGAATGTTTTTGCATGGTTGCCATACTTAGTACAATCTTGTGCTAACTCCATTCTTCTCTACTTTTTACACAAAGTGTAGGTTATGGATGCATAAAGGATGTCTTGAATGGTTAAAAGCTTGATAGATCATTCCCAAGCTCAATGAAAGGAATCCTTAAGTTCAAGGATCTCCTACTTATGTCTTTATTGTGAAGTCTTTAAATATTGTATAGTTATGTAATGTGTCTTATGGGTCGTGTCCCTAATGTACTCTAATGTTGTTGAGTCTAAGATGGCAAAGAGACTTAAGGTCTATATATGTATTATGACTTATGTTTTATCTATATATATATGAAGTAATGTTCTAGCATATGATGTGCTATGAATAGTTTTAAATTTTCCACTAAATTTACTATGTCAATGCGATGAATGATAACTATGGGCTTGTATTATACCTACGAGAGGTCAAGTAAGCCATGTTACTTCTAGGGGGTGCTCTCCGGATGTGACAAATGTGGTATCAGAGCATGAGGTTTATAAAGTGGTTTTAGGTTCTAAAAGTCTCATAGTACCACATATAGTAGAGTCTCGTAGCATTTGTGGTGAGTCGCGACACATCAAATGGTACGGTAGTCAATAGGACGATAGAGTTTCCCTTATTCATCATTCTCATATCGTGCCATAGAACTTAACTCTATAAGATCTTTCTCCTATGTTTTCTTGTCCTGTGATCTTTTAGATGTGATTGCTTGGATGAGATTGTATCTCTATGCTTGAGGGAGAAAAGGTGAGTTAATGCTTATCTTGGTTTTATGGTTGAATGAGTATGTGTGAATTGGAATTTTGGCATGTTTTTATGATGTGATTCCAATTATGTTTATGAATGAGATTTACGTGAATAAGCATGTTATGTTGAAGAATGTATATCATGATATAGTTGAAGCATGTTAGAACTTACTATGGTTGACATGAGTTTCTTTTGAAATGATGTGTTACTATATGTTTTCATGATGGTAGTCTAATACTATGATTGCAGTTGAAATGCTTAGTGACTACGTATGAAATCATGCTACCTTAAGAATATATGTTTTAAGGTGTTCATTATTTCCCTTTGAATATATGCATGATGTTTCAAATGCTGCCTTAGTTGGGATGTGTGAACATTCATGATTACCTAGTACGAATTGGAGTCGTTTGTATATACTTGATCCTAGGTGTAAAGGTAGTATGAATGACTTGGTAGGGTGATGATGTGGGTTTTAGTGACCTAGAAGTCACCTTACTGTAATGTTCTAGGAAAAAGAAGAAATTTTATGGCTAAGTCTCCTTGTTGTCTTCCACTAATATTGTTTGACCATTGGTGTCTATTGTATTGTATGAAAACCTTATGTGGTTTAATGGAATGATCTAAGTTGATGATTTGCCTAAAATGATAAGATTTAGAATACGTTGGTGTTACTATGTTGACTTACTGTAAATTCCTTCTAAGTAGTCATCACTTGTAATTGTTGAAATATGAATGTTGTTAAGTTAAGATCCTCTTAAGGTTGGGTTAAGTTACTCTTAATTGGGTTTTCTCTAAGTGGGGGATGGTGATGGAATAGTAAGGTTATAGGTATTATTTACCTTGACCTTCTATTTTTGCTTGATCTTGAATTTAATGAAGTCTTGATGAGCTTGTTCATGAATAGAGTCTTGCATAAAGTGTGAATTGCATGAACTTTATATGTTTGGTATGTATTGATTGACATTACCTTAAAGGTATTTTTAAGATTCCAAAATGCATGAATGGAAATTTTGATTAAATACATGTTTTCTCATGAGTATTGTACATCCTAACATGCTAATAGTACATTTGACATCATGAGATAAGATAAGAACTTGGTTGTAATCACTTGTGAGGTGTAATGTTTAGCCTTATAATGAAAAGTTGAGTCTCTTTAAAATGAAATATGTGGAGTCTCTTGAAAATTTTGTGACTTGTATGGTTTAGAAAGTATGATTTTAGGCCCACTCTTGAAAACTGAAGAATGTTTAGCGAAGTGTTCATGTGTGTGCCTATAATTTGTATTGTTTTTGCCAAATGAGGCTTACTGTAAAGGCTAGTGCTATGTTAGAATTTGAAATTTTGTGAAATGGCTTCCTATTTTTTGTGATGTATTTGGTGTGACTTACCATTTGGACTTCACTAGGAAGGAAACATGAGCATGTCTTGATTTAAAAGTTGAGAATTTCTAATTTTAAAAGGAAATCGGCCTTGTACTTTGCTAAGGTGTGAACTCATGATACATGTAAGTGTGTTCAGGAAAGGTACATTCCTCCATGGACACAACTAAGCATGGTATGGTTGAGTATGACCTTCATGGAACTAGGTATAACTAATAAAGATCCTTGTTGATTCAATTAACTCAAGACTATGTGCATAAAAGTATGAGTGCCTACTAGCTTTTGAGTATTGCTGAAATCTGCCTAAGTGCTACTTAGAAATGGTTGTAAGATGAACTCTTAGTAAAATGGAGTGTGATGACCATGTTATGATTAGGAGAAGGATGTTCCTCCTATGAACATGAAAAAAGCCTTTTGATTGATGCATTAAAGAGTGAGTGAATTGAAGTTTTTCTTGCTTCGGTGCATTGGGTGCTAAAATGATTTGATTATATTATAAATGTGATGAACTGCTCTATGATGCATTGAAGTTCTTGTTGTGACTAAAATGTTCTAAGTGTAATTCAAGGACGAATGTTCCCAAGTGGGGGATATTGTAAGACCCCCAAAATGAGTTAGGGTGTCTAGAACCTAACAATTTTGTATTAAGGTTATAATGTCCTAAAATGTCTTATAATATTGTTAAGAGGCAGTTTGCAAAGCTTGAGGTGATTTGGAAGTCAAACGTCAAGGTTCGACCAAAACGTTCGACGATTAGTCACCTATGTGCCTCATATGTCTAGGCGTGCTTATATGTATATGAATGAGCTTATGAAGTCTTAAAATGAGTTAAAATTATGTTAAATTGTATCATATGAAGTTTTGAGAAGTTTGGAGGTCAAACGTCCAAAAACGTCCAAGACGTTCGAAATATAGCCTCGAGACATGCATGTGTGTGTCCTGATGAGGTCTTGCATGTTTGGATGTGTTTGTTTGTTTTTTGTTAAACTTATGTGGAATGTCTAAAACTTGTTAAGGGTTTTATTTACGTTGGAAACGTCCGGGTACGACTTCTAAAGGGCCCCGCAAAAATCCAATCAAGAAGGACCCAAGGCTGGTCGAGACATGTCAATCGACGGACCAAACAACGGCGTGTTGGTCAACCAATGGCCCGTAGGTGAGGTCTCGTAGATTGGTACTTACCTTGGGCAGTTCTCAAGCCAAAAATTTGCCAAGGACAAATCGATGGAAGCCAATGCACGGCCCGTCGGCTGACCAACGGCCAGTAGATGGTTCCGTCTATGGTGGGCTGCAACCTGTGCCTGCATATTTTTTTATTAAATGGGTGAATGTGAAATTCACCCCACGTACTAAACTGACTCTAATTGAGTTATTTACCTAATTTTGGGTGTATATAAGTCATCAATCACGTGAACCTCCCATTCCCAATCCCATACACACGTAAGAAATCTTTCCCCCAAAAAATCTTCTCCCTAGAAACCTCCATTGTTGTTGAAGCTCAAGAACAACTTGGAGATTGGAATGGCATGATTTATTCACCATGTTTTAGAGGTCTTCATGTAGATAAAGGTATAGTGATCTTCATCTCTAGTTATCCTTCCATCTAGTGAGTTAAATCTCAAAGTTTCAAAAGAGAAAAATATGATCAGACATCTTATTCTTCAATCTGCCATGGGTTCTTGCTTAAATTGATTTTGAAGTCATAATATGAATGTACTAGGGATTCTCTACTGATTTGGACGTGGTTTTAAATCCAATTTCATGATGAACCCATGCTCTTTCACAAACTCGATTTTAGTCTATGTATGTCTTTGTGATCTTGATTTGTTATCTATTGAATTGTGATTCTATTACGTTGAAGTTGTTATATCTACTGTTATTTACATGAATAAATGTTGAATTGATGTTGAAGGATCCATATGGATTAATGTATGAAGAATTCCACATCACTATGATCTATGTATTCACTGTAAGGTTGGCTTTATGTCGATTGTTGTAAGACTTTGGATTACGTTAAGTTGCTTGTAGCTACTGTTTTAGGTTATACAATGATTGATTTATGGATAGGAATCTCGTATGATCAAAGTAAAGAATGATTGGGATGAATTGATCTACTCCTTCTAATCTATCGATTGAAAATACTATGTATGTGATGTGGTATATATCTTTAGATTATGTGAAGCATGATTTATTTGGGTAATGGTATAATTAGCTACTGACTAACATGTACAATATAGTTAAAATATGATTGATGATCAAGGCCTTAGAGAATCTGTAACAACCCTAAAAATGGATAAGATAAGAAATGCTTAATGTGTCAAGAATGCCTATGATTAGACCAGGGTTCACACGGATTGATGCGCATAGAACCTGACCTCGGAACCCTTGATATAGCCAAGCCAACTAACTTGGGGAGTTAGTTGAGCTTGGAAAGGTTGGGTCCAACCTTGTAGGGCTCTCGAATACGAAGATTTACTCGAAGGAGTCTTTACAGGAACTAAAAAGAGGAAATCTTAGGTTTGAAGGGTCTAGGGGTAAAATGGACTTTTTACTGGCTAAGGGTAGTATCGTAATTACCCTAAATATATAATTAATTATTTAATTAATAAAGTGGAGGGGCAATCTGGGGAGAGAGGGCCGAAATTGAGCCCTTGAAGTGAAGTCTTGCTCCACCCGGGTTCAAACCTAGGTGGAAGCAATGAATTAATGTGATTTTTATTTAAGCTATTGAATTAATGTAATTAATTAATAATTATTATTCATTATCTGATTTAAAATAAAATAATAATCAGATTTTATTGAATAAATGAAAACCCTATTGACTAAGTCCTAAAACTAGACTCCTAAGCCTCCTATAACTCCAACTCTCTCTCATGTTTATCTCTCCATTCTCACGCTCAATCTCTCTTCCTCTTTCAAACAAAAATTCTCTGCCAAAGTAAGATACAAAAGCAGAAAAATAAACCAAGTTCTTCACACTTGAAGAACTCACACGAAATCACAAGAAAACAAACGTAAAACGCACACTAGGCTAAGGGAGGTTGTTATTCGAGTGGAGTTCACATTGAGGAGGCTTAGACGTGTTCTTGGGAGGAGTTTTTGGGCAGCAAGTCAAGGGTTTAACGTCAAAAAGGTATGGGTTTTCTTCTCTCTTGGTCCCTTTCCAAAGAGACCCCTTAAGGTTCATATTATTCATTCGAAAACTAGGATTGTTTCCCCTTTTGCATGCCCCTGTCACTAGCTCCCAATGAATCGTAGGTTGGGTATGATTGCTGGTAGATTTAGGTGTATGTTATGTTTTCATGATGAATATGATTATGTTTGTGAACTTGAAATCGTATGAAAGACAACCATGTATTCAAAAGTTTGTGCAAGTGTGTGCATGTGCAAAAATATCTCGGGTGAATGAGGTCTCGGGTTAAGGCTTCAAGTTTGATATTGTTTTGGTTGTCATTTTACGTGCATAAACCTATGTAAATCGTGATGTTCATTAAAATGGAAGTGGGGCTGATTTGAGTATCAATATTTTGGCTAAAAGAATCCATGAAAATACACCCCAAAAAGTGTTAAATGATCTATGAATTTTCCTAAGTTTTCAAGTGGAAATATTGGTCAGAATAAGCTAAGAAAATGACTAAGTTTCCAGCAAAAATTACAAGTTTAGTTTAGGTTAAAGTGTAGAGGAATAAATCTGGAAATTTAATTGATTTTAAAGGGATGAGGCCACCAGGATTCGAACCTGGGACCTCACCCGTGTGATACCTTAAACTCACTAGAAAAGAAATGGGGTCAGGGGGATTCGAAATGGGGTATACTGGCTGAAAAAGGAGAGTGCAAAAAATTAAATAAATAAAATGGGAGGCATGGGAATCGAACCCACGACCTCCAGGTAGCGAATGAAGTGAAATAAAATAAAAGAAAAGAAATTTGAGGCGTGGGAATCGAACCCACGACCTCAAGGCTGTGAAGGAGAGTAAAGGAGAAAGGAAAAAGTAAAAGAAAATAAAGTGAGGCTGTGGGGGCTCGATCCCACAACCTCACTGCCAACGCTTAAATAGTTAACTTTTAAATGAAATAAAATAAGGAGGCTGTGGGGGTTCGAACCCACAACCTCTCAGTCCCAAGCGAAATAAAGAAAAATAAAGAGAGGCTATGGGGGTTTCATCCCATAACCTCCTTGTTAATGCGAAATGAACAGGAAAAATAACTAGGAAAATAAAAGAGGGTTGTGGGGGTTCGAACCCACAACCCCTCGGCCAAGGGAGAGATTTTCTAAAGAAAAGCAACTAAAAGAAATGTTGATGTTGGGGCTCTATCTAGGGTCCCAATGTCATGAGGACTAAAAATAAAATCAAGGAAAAATGTAAGTATTGTCCAAGGGATTCGAACTTGTGTTCCCTTGCTCAAATTTCCGTATTGATACATAAGTCATACGTGAATTAAATGTTCAAGAATAATGCCACCTACTTAGATCAAAATTGAGATCTTGGCATACATACAAGATACATAAGTCTTGTACTACATAATCTTAGGAAGATATGATTCACTTAACAAACTATGAATGAAGCCTCATGGGTTGTATGTGACCCATATATCTAGCATACGTTTAAAAAATAAGTGAACCTAAGATGTATGTAATGAAATGAAGTAACCCTAGAAGGGTTAAGTACGAGTGTAAGACACACTAAATGGCCAAGTGCATTGGCATACAATGAAATGATTATTATGTAATGAAATGGTGAAACCCTAGAAGGGTTAAGTAAGAGTGTGAAACACACAAATGGCGAAGTGCATTGGCATATGATGAAATAAACATTCACGTAAAATGGGGTGAGTAATATTAAGAGCAATTGTGCTAATGTTAATGAATGTGGTGACTACATGATATGAGGCTAATGTAAAAGATGAGAACAATCTCAAATGAGCCTAAGTAAATTTTACCAAAACATACTCAACTATGAGAGTGTAAGTTCATGAAGAGACCAGTGTCTATGAAAACTCTAATGAAAGTATTGACATTAACACACTTAATACTAATGATGAGATGAGAAATCATCTATTGAGCTATGATGTGCTCATACTAGAAGCCACCTTCCATGACATATGGGTTGAATGTAATGGAACTTTATACTAAGCACCGATAGACTAGCTATGAGCGGTGATGCCTTCTTGCGGGAAGGGCGGAGGTTCACGTTACTCTCATGAGATGAGACTGTACGGTTTGCCGGGTATGGGTCTCCTTATATCTCTTGGTCTTCGAACCTATACTGCCAAAATAGTGATCTGGCGGGGTTAAATTCCCATGTACGCTAGCATGTTTTGGGTTCACTTTGGCCGGTGATTCCACCTCTTTTCGGTGTGGGGGAGACACTGTATTTCATGATGCTCACATGATCTATGTCTGTTAAAGTTAAAGTTCCCAATGAATGAATGAGGCCAGACTCAAATGATGCACATAATGAAATGAATGATACCAAAGGTGTTAGGATAGGATAATCAAGAGGTGAGATAGACTCAAGCAATAACACTAGGTTATTGTTGATCATTGGACAACAAACCCGATGAAAGTCTTAAACTACATCCTAGGTATAGCTGGTGTTCACACTAGCTTATGAACGAAATGAAATTAAGTACGTATGAATGAATGAAGCAGACTCTGTGTTTGCTAATGAAGACTCCATATTTGAGGTCCCATATGTTGAGCCCTCATTTTGGAAAGTCTTAATGTCAAGTCCATGATTCCAAGGTCTCATGGCATATGAATGAATGTTATAAAAGATGTTATGTGTTATATGCTATGTGATATGTGTTATGTGTAAGATGTTATGTGTTGTGTGCAATATGATAAGTATGATGATGCATGTTACTCTCATGGTATGACTTTCCTAATCCAAATTTGGAAAACTCAATGACTTTCCTAATCCAAATTTGGAAAGCTCATTGACTTTCCTAATCCAAATTTAGAAAGTTCACTAACTTTCCTAATCCAAATTTGGCAAGTCCACTGACTTGACTTTCCATAATCATGTTTTAAGGAAAGAGCTATTCTTTCTCATGCATGTCCTTGGTGTGTGCCTGCATATACCCATACTTAGTACAAGTGTGTACTAATCCCATATAACTCTATATTTTTAGGTGCAGGCACAGGTGGACGCTAGAGCTTACAGGTTGACGTTGCAGCTATCCGGACGTGGAGCTTTCATCTGGATTTGGTAGGCCCTCATGCTTCTGAGGATGTCTACCGTTACTGTCTAGCTTAGATGTAGGATTTAGCTAGTGGAGCATGTTCCACTAGTGTTTCTTTCCGTTTTTATTTCAGACATTGTATTGGTGCCATTTTGGCAATTATACATTTATTAAAGTATTGAACTGTTTATTTCATTTGATTATATCTATATTAGATAGTTAATTTGTGAATTCCCATGATGTTAAGTTTAAAAATGTTTAGCATGAAATAAGAAAACAAAAAGTTCAAATTTTCCGCTAAAATTAACATAGATGAAGTAAGAATGATGTATGTAGGATTGTCTGCGACCTTTGAGAGGTCAGCGACGCCGATCTCGTATGGGGTCTAGATTCCGGTCGTGATAGAATCAATAGTATCGGCTAATTCCTCTCCAGTCTAGCGAATTAATAAGCCTAATGCCTATGTTGAAAGCTTGATCTTGAAGTTCTTTAAGCATGATTTTGTTATGACTAAGTGTATGATTAACTACTTCCTTTTATTGATATTATTGATGAAATATTATCTATAATCCATGTAAGTGAAATTGGTTGATGGTCTTTGTCCTTCTATATTCTAACATGTTAATGATATGTTGTATTAGTTTTTAGTATGGCCTTGTAGTAGGTTGTGCATGATTTCTTATATGATTATTATGTTTTAGCTATTGCCTGTACTTGTAGTGTTGATGAAATATTAGTAATGATCAATGATGACCAAAGGCTAAAGGATTGGTAAGAACGCTTATCTCTTCTACTTTTCTATATTAATGTAGTTGATAAAGCCTTGTATGGCATTTTGTGATATGGTGCATTTATGGTGGCGGTGTTTATTTTCTTTTCATTATATATGTGTTGACCATGGCCTTGAAGGCAAATTGATTAACATATGAACATGTGTTCATGATGATACTATGAGAAGTTTATGCCTACTTTTCTATTCTAGTTGTGATCTCGGTTGTATGGCTATTGTATAAGCATGTGTATATCCATGTTAGGGTAAAGTATAGGTGCTGCCATTGATGTATTAAAATGGTTAATAATCCCTTACCTATGTACCCCTATGTGAATGCTTGAATAGTACAAGTTAGGAGTCCCAAGTGTAATATAAAGTTGACTTGTCTCCTATGCTATTGTGTGTTGTGTGGTCTATGCTTGAAAGAGTATTATGTTCTAAGAGGGTGTACGCATCAATGTGTTGTTGATAGCCATTATGTAATCATGTTAACCAATGTACACACACACTCACTTTACATGCATGTTACAAGTAGTATAGGTCATGGTGTCTAAATGAAAGGTAGTTCTCATATTCACTACTGTCTACTACTATGTATGTTAAGGTGATGTTTATGAAAGTATGATATGTGTTTCCTTAGCTAGGATGACTTGATAGGTGTACTAGTATGGGCAAGGGTATGGGACCTTGTCTATGCATTGCACATGTGTATCTTCATAGGATAGTTCCTAGGTTTTGTTTCTATGTGCATGAATATGAATGTATGGTCCTGTGTGGTTTTAAGGTGTTATGTGAAAGGTTTGTTCACATCTATGTATACACTCACACACTTGTATGATGGTCTAGTAAGTAGAGGCGCCTTGAGAGGAGTGCCCAAGATTACTCTAAAACTAGATAGGTGCTTGAGTATGGTATAAGCATATGAGAATCTAATATTCTAAGCCTTTGTTTTATGAAAAATATAATAATGGCTTTTTAATAAAAGGGAACTTAGCTTAGCACCGAGTGAACTTGACATTGAGAGTGTTGACTTTCCTTGTAGGAAGATTCACCATTGTCCCTTATAGAGTGTTGACTTCCCTTAGAGGAATACTCACCTATGGACCCACATGACGTGTTGACTTCCCTTGAGGAAGATTCACCCATGTTTTCTCATGAGATGAGGCCCAGTTTTCCAATGGCATGTAGAGGGAATTACCTATCTCATAGTTCAATAAACTATGCTTGCCACATAGGATATAAAAAAGTGACTTCACTTAGGATGCTAGGATATATGTTAATTTTCTACCTTGGCTAGGTAGGAATACCTTCCATTGGTGTAAGTCTCTACAGCACCAAATTCCATTTTTTGCACCCATGGTCTTACTGTCGGTTAAGGCTATAGTTTCCCTAAGGTAAAATGAAAAATAGAAGTAAATGACTAGGACCCTAACTAGGATGACTTAAGGGAGGTTACTTAGGATAGGTGGAAGTAATGAACCCATCTTGACATTGCACAAGTAGCTCCTTAGGAAGTCTTAGGAAGGTGTTCTAATACATTTCTCTATGTATATGTTCTTTATGCATGACTTTGTAGTATTGATCTACTTGTTATGAAGATGTGCATGGTATGAGTCTATATGCATGATGTTCATATTATTGACTGTATGATGAAGGTCTTGTATTAACATGAGTGAAGTTGTCCTTCCTTACTTGTTGATGTATAAATTGGATGGTAAAACTTGTGGTCTTATGATAGGTTTGCTAAGTATGTGTGAGGTTATGGGGCTTCACATATACATTGAACTAGTAGACTTAGAGTAGGATTATGAGTAAGGTCATATAATGCTTTGATGAGAAGAAAAATAAGTATATGTGCATAATGACTAGGAGTCCACTGTATGTCCTTATAGTCTTGTCTTAACTACGTCTATGTTGTACTATACTTCTATGATAGTATGTGTTGACTTGTGTAGATTGTATGTATGGTTTCCTTGTGGCCTTAAGGTGATGAGTTGCACCAAGTATCACTAGAGGGTTACTTGTAAGGTAGACGAGTTAAAAGAAAAATGCTCACTGTTAAGGGGAAAAGAGCTCACTGTAATGTGACTCAAAAATGTCATAAATTCTATATGTGATCTTATGTGATGTTTGGCATTTGAATATGTTTGTATGAAGTATGTGAATGATATTAATGTTATTTAATTAAGGTTTTATAATGATTTACTCAAAATGGCATAAAGTATGATTTCAAGGAAAAAGTCCCCTTTTAAATGCATGTTTTTGCATGGTTGCCATACTTAGTACAATCTTGTGCTAACTCCATTCTTCTCTACTTTTTACACAAAGTGTAGGTTATGGATGCATAAAGTATGTCTTGAATGGTGAAGAGATTTATAGATGATTCTCAAGCTCAATAAAAGAAATCCTTAAGTTCAAGGATCTCCTACTTATGTCTTTATTGTAATGTCTTTAAATATTGTATAGTTATGTAATGCGTCTTATGGGTCGTGTCCCTAATGTACTCTAATGTTGTTGAGTCTAAGATGGCAAAGAGACTTAAGGTGTATATATGTATTATGACTTATGTTTTATATATATGAAGTAATGTTCTAGCATATGATGTGCTATGAAAAGTTTTAAATTTTCCGCTAAATTTACTATGTCAATGCGATGAATGATAACTATGGGCTTGTATAAGACCTCCGAGAGGTAAAGTACTCCATGTTACTTCTAGCGGGTACTCCCCGGATGTGACATAACCTTTCATGACAAATAAGTAAAACATTCATGAATTTAGAAGAAAAATAACATAAGAAAAATCACTTAACACTTACAGAAGGATTTCCATAATTTTAGCAAAAGAAAGCACTTTACAGTGAAGTAACCAAAACTTACAGTGAAATCTTGTAACCTTATAGTGAACAAAACTAACTCCAAAATAGTGAACTTCCAAGGTATTTCCAAGACGAAGTGAACTCACTTCCATAGGAGTTTTACTAACTGAGGTTATCCTAAGACTCTCCAAGGTAAGACATGATGGAAACTCCCATACACCTCCTTCAATTCACATCAAGGAGATCCATAAGACTACCCACCATAGGCTTACTCCACTCGGGAGAACAAGTAACCACTCAATTACAAGACATTACAAGAACACTCAACAACACACAAATACTTCTCTTTAATGCCTACTTAGTGCAATGAGTAGATGGTGTCCCATTCCACCACCTACCCTAAGTAGTACACTCTTTTAGAAGGCTTGGCACCAAGACTCCCCATTCGGAAGGTCTACTTAGTGCAATGGATAGATACCGTCCCATAACACCACCTACCCTAAGTAGTACGTTCTTTTAGGAGACTTAGTTCATTCAATTCATATAAGATTCATAAAGACCCCCCTTTCGGAATGCCTACCTAGTGCAATGGATAAATAACATCCGATTCCACTACGTACCCTAAGTAGCACACTCTTTTAGAAGACTTAGCACATGCATTACTTTTGGGGGGGCTATCTTAACCGACATAGACCATGAGAGCTAGTTGCAACAAAACTCCCCTTAAACCATGGTATTGCAATGATATGGAAACCCTCAATATATAAAAAATACAAATAAATAGAAAAAGAATTAATAAGAAAGATTATGGAATAAAATCCCATAAGAAATCCATGTAAACAAATAATAAGAAAGTTTTTGTGAGCTTCACAATCAATGAGGATTTTTAGTCACTAAGACTAAATGACCATACCTTTGCACTCAACCCCATTACATGTCTTAAAAAGACCTTTTTAATCTTGAGTAAGATGAATCGATGATTCATTGGAAAATAAAGGCAAACCTATGGGTGAAAATATGCATTGTGTTCCTCTTTATGAGTGTGAGTGTTGCATCTTATTCCAAAACTTAAAATAATTAACTTATCTATGTGAATATTGAATCAATCTATGTGTGAGGGCATTCTGATACTATTGTTGAGATTGAACTTGCATTAGCAACAAGTATTGTGAGCATGAGTATTGTTGTTAGTGATGTGTCAAAACTTAAATCTTTGGTAGAAAATTGATCTTTGCATGAATATTTTTAGTATTGTTGTGTATGTAAATGATTGAGTCTTGTGCAACACTATTTTAGACATCCTTCTTGAACAGCTGAACTTGAGTTCTACTTGAGTACAAACAAAAATTTAAAGGTAGGGGTGTTGATAAGTCCGAAAATTGGAATCATTTAGGACTTTATTTTAATAGAAATAGTGTCCTCATATGCTTATTTATTCTTTGTATGAAAACTCTTAAATTTCAGGTATTTGGAGATTTAATGCAAGCATGGATACTTACGCGCAAAAAGGAACAAAAAGGCTAAAAGGAACATATAAACTTAAGCTTGAGCATCACCAAGTACACTTGGCGAGTATCCGAGTGGACCTATGCCTCCCATTGTTCCAAACATGCGGATCCTTGAAGGAAGTGGATCAAAGGCGATAATTGGAGCAGTCGGCACGTCTCCGAGTAGGTCTGCGAAGAAGAGATATACCACTCAATGATCCAAGACACAAACATTCTGAAGGCAATGCACGAAGTATATGAACCAAAAAAAGGGTGAATCATTGAGTAAATTAGAGATTGCAGCTATCCTCGCCGAGTGGTCCACCACAACACTTAATCTTAAAGATATAAATACTAGACTCAGGCTTTATTTTGAAAGGATCCTAACATAATTATAATTTTTACTTTGTAGAACTTTTGTTTTAGTATTTTCTCTCAAATTTGGAGAGGGTTTTGTGGGAGACATGAAGAAAGAAGGTTTTCATCTTCCTCAAGTTGGAAGTGGGTTTTCACCATTCCTCTACTTTTGCTCATATTAAGGTTTGATTTCTTATACCCATTTGACTTCATTATAATTTTAGGTGTATTTTGTTATTTCTTGATGTGTGGCTAATGTAATGATCGGTAAGTACCCCTTAGAAGCAACACGGCGTACTTGCCATCTCCGAAGTCTTGTAAAGGCCTCTTAGCTTTAATTCATCACATTGGTATGAAAAGTAGTGTTGAATTAAAAAATTTCACAATAAAGACAATAAGAAACTCTTTATAAAATGTAAGAAGTCTAAGTTTCATCATAAACCATCTTATACACATTTCAATATCATAGGGTCACATCCCTTTCATTAATAGAAAACTTATATCGAATAAAAAGTCATTAATAAAAGAAACAAGAACTAAAGTCCATGTCCTCAATCATATGAGGACATACCAATCTTGAGAGAAATCTACTTCCCAAGCTTCAAATTCTAGGAATCCTCATTTGCCACTACCTATACTTGTTAAAATAGATAAACATAGGGAACTAGAACACTTAATTAACTAAGTATGGTGAATATGCAAGAAATCCTTGCAAAAGAGGACATTTACGTAAATATATGTTGTTCATTCTATATTGATAAAAACCTTCATTATAAGAGTTCAAGAGATATGATACAAGTTGACAATCACATACAAGACATATTCAACTAGCACCACTATATAAGACTTAATTCCAAATTCCACAAGTAAGTCTTTCATCATTTAGACTCTCTACCTAAGGTTAGTCTAAGACCCGCCTGAGTAAGACATGAAAAGACCGTACATACACCCTCTCTAAGAACACCTAAGTGATCCTCAAAGATACCCTAGATAAGAACCTTTCTATTGAACATATTTACTAAGTGAACGTTATTCATTATAAACATTTAAGAGACAACTAAACAATTAAGGGACTTCACATGATGGTCTTGGAAGACCTAGGGAACTCAATCTTGCATATTAAAAGCCTACTCGTACCATGTATAGATAGTGTCCCATTCCACTACATACACATTGTAGAAACTATCCTATAAGTAGAGTGCACATCGCACATTATGAGAATAAGAATTAACTTACATAGACCACACTAGTTAGCTATGGAATCTGGAGTCATGTTACACCCTCAAAATGAGCTAGGTTGAACTAGAGACTAACATGTGTTTCATGATGTTTTAAAGTACTAATGGTTAATAATAGTGTATATAGGAAATGTATAAAGTTTGTAAGTGTTTGTAGGTCAAACGTCCAAGGACATCCAAGACGTTCGAAAACTAGTCAAAGTTGTACTAGTGTATCGAGTGTTTTTTAGTGGAGTTTTGGGGAATGGTTTGAGGGTGAAATTGAGTATCAATGGTTTTTATACTTATACTGACATGTAATGGGTCTAAACTTCCAATAAAGACTCCCCGAGGACAAGCCTAATGGTCTTAAGGAGGACCCAAACATGGGCAAAGCAAGCTACCGCGCCAGCCAAGAATTGGCAGTGGTTGTGCGTCGCGCAACCTACACTGAAAAGGGAAAAATTTTCCCTGCGATGCGGGGCCGACGCGAACCATTATGTGTCAAAATTTTCCACAACAAAGATTGATAATGTCTTCGTGATGCACATTAACCTCCCATATTTGTTCGCGTCATTTTTAATTCAATTTTTAATTGGTTAAAATTTCCAATAAGTGCAGGGGTCTTTTGGGTGATTTGGGGATTAATTATTGACGGTTATTAAGTCTTTTTAAACTTCTAAACTCACAAACAAATCTAAACACTCAACTCAATACAAAACATCTTTATTCCTTCTCTTCAAAACCTCCATTGTTGATGCTTTGAAGCTCCAAGGAAGAAGACTGATTTTCCAAACTTTTTCTCTATCAATTTCGTGGGCTAATCTTCTATATTAAGGTATGTTTCTTCATCCTTGAACTATCTTCTATTCAAGGAGCCAATTCCAAATGATTTCAAAGTTGATCAAAAATATGAATTGATATATTTCAACTTCTAGCCACCGGTTCTTGCATGAAATGATTTGAAACAATGATTTATGATATAATTAATGTTAGTTAAATGATTTAAGATAAAAATTCCTATGAACCCATGCAAATCATGTTGTCCTATTTTGGATCTAATATTGGTGATTTGGTCATGACTTAATAGTATTGAATTCTTATAAGTATTGCATTGGGCTATTGATATATGTATGAATTATGATAGAATTTTATCTAGGCTATCTTAATTGGATGATTTTCATATAGTATCTTCATAGACCAATTATATAGTTTGATTATTGGTTTGGGTTGATGTTTATGGCTATTGGTAAGAGCCTTGTTGAGTTTAATTAGTTGCAATGGCTAGTGTATTGATTGGTATTGGTGATTGATTGGGGTAAGTTGACCTAAAATATTTATGTTGTGTTGTATAGAAATTGAATTTTGATGATTGGTATGGTCCACTTATGGTGGTGGTGCTTATGTGTTATAATTGTGATAAATGTGGCCTTGTCGGCATTATATGATGAATTGTGATGTTATCATACTACGACTTTTGTATGATCAATGTGAAGAACTATGTGATATATGTGTATATATGAGATTAGAGTATGAACTCTTCTCATTGACTATATGAGATTATGATAGACTAGGGTGATGTCTCTATTGTGTTACTATTGTATCTTGATAGGTTGACTTGGTTATTCTTATATGGTACTTGAACTTTATTGTATATGAAGATGATCCGTGTGTCTTGATAGGTAGACTATATCCCTCTACTTGATTCATTCTAAGTATGTGCATATGAACATCTTGACTTAGTAGGCTTATGCACCTTTGTCTAGTATGTGTATGAAAGAATGTTGAATGAAAGTCTAGGATCGGTATACTTAAGATGGTGCCCTTCTAAACATGACTAATACGTGGAACCTTCTATATAGAAAGAAGGTTATGATATCCTTGAATTTGAAAGTTGTAATGGTATTCTTCTTTTATGAATGATGGACTTAGGGGTTGGTTGGCTGGAACGGCATGATGGACTTAGGGGTTGGTTGCTGAAGTAGGCTTGAAGATGGTGTATGGGTGGTTTCTTCATGTTTTACTCAAGTGAATCTTAGTCTACCTTAGGTGGTGAGTTATATGTTTAAAGGGAAATAATATTATCTTTGGTAGTCTTAAGGGTTATTTGGGTGTGCTTGAAGAGTGTGTATGGGTGGTCTCTTCTTGACTTACTTAAGTAAATCATAGGATAACCTTGGTTAGGAGGGTCATATGCTTACATGGTTTCAAGTGTTATATGTTGGACTACTTGGAATGTGACTTATATGTAAAAAAATTGTCAAACGTTGTTCTTATACTTATGTTATGATGTTTTCCTCAAAAGAGTATAAAATAGCATGTTTTATACAAATGTCCTTTTAGTATGATTTTATTGCACTACACCATACTTAGTGAATTCTAATGTACTAATTCCCTACGTGTTTTATCTCTAAAGATGTAGTTGGCATTTGAGAGGTGTTCTTGAAGTGAAGCTTGGAAACTAGTATTCTTTCAAGCAAAGTGTTGGCATGTGCTCAATTGTTCCGAGGACATAACGATGTTTAGTTTTCTTATTTAAAGACATTGTAATAGACTTAGATATTTCTATTTTGTTGACATATATGCCGTGACACAAGATATTCGTGAGTGTAAGTTGGATACGATGGGACTTAGTGATTTCCTATGTTCTCTATAAAAAGAGAATCTTAAATATGATGTGAAAAGTTTTGATTCCGCAATAATTTTTACATATGTTATTCAATGAATGATGTCTAAGGTCTTGTACAAGACCTCTGAGAGGTCAAGTACGCCGTGCTATCATTTGGGAATACCATATCTTCTAGTGTATAGTCTCGGGTCATGACATGTCATCAAGACTCCACACCGTGGAAGGTGTTCTACTTGCCAAGGGTAGAACTAGGACACATCCCATGTAGTCACATGGTTTAGGGAATATCAAAAGGTTTCTTTGTGCACTAGCATCATACTCAACTAGAGCTACTACCTTAAGCATATTCACTTAGTGCTTTGCCTTAGTTCACATAGAGTAAGTTCATTCACATAACTGTATTAGAGAAGGTACCATCACTAAGCCCTACCAACCCATAGTACCATTTCAAAGGATGGGGCCACTAGGGATGCAAACCAATGTCCGTTTGGATAGATCTTATGACTTTCTTAAAGATGGTTTCATGTTGTTCTGGCCAACCTACCTATAAGTCCTTCATTTCACTCAAAAAGGGCACCATTTAGGCCTACGACTTCAATGTTTCTTTATTAACCTTCTTTTCATATATAGACATCACATGAGAACCTTCACGTTATACATTCATTCATACCATATCATGATAATACCATAATTCATATATTAATCTCGGCAAGACCATGTTTATAACATTTATAACAATTACACACCGCCAACGTAAGTGGACCATACCAATCAATAGTCATTCAATATCAATTCTACAATAAATAAGGGTATTAGGTCAATTCACCACTTCCAATAGCCACAATCACCATTCCTTAGATTTTCCAACAAATTCACACCACAAGAGATCTTACCAATGACTATGTCCATAAGAATAGTCCAACAATTCACCCATATCAACGATTCAACAAAATTGAATATAGAAATAAATACTATCATGCAAATTATGAAGGAACAAGGATCAACATATAATTCAATAGCTCATAACAATCTACACATGAATTCAACATCATTAGATCATAATCAATATAGTCACTTTAGAGACAAAATCAGGAATTCAAGGAATACATGGGTTCATGGAATATTTTATCATGAAACCATCAATTAACATTGAAGACTTCATAAATCATCAATTTAAACCTTTTATGCAAGAACCTATGCTTAGAATTTTAAATAGGGTTTTAAGGTTTCTTAGATCCTTTGAAAAGCCTTGGGAATTTGATCCTTGAATGAGAGAAGTGTCAACGATGAAATTACCATACCTTATTAGTAGAAATCCCACGCAAATTGATAAAGAAATAAATGGAAACCTTCAATCCTATCTTCAATTTTACTCTAAGCATCCATTGAGTCTTGAGAGAACTATATTTTGATAGGGTTTTTGATTTTTAAAAGTGAAGTCTTATTCTAGGTCTAGGTGTTTAAACTAACTTAAAATACATTAAAAAACCTAAAATATTATTCTATAACTTAATTAGAACGTGAGGTGAATACCAATTTACCCCTCAATTGGCCGAGACCTTGCAGTAAAATGCAGACCAAACCACGACCCCCGTCAATCGATTGACGGGGCGTGCTGCTGGTCCGTAATTTTTGACTGAGACTACCAAAAGTTGGGTCTAAAGATCCCACAACTAAGTGTGGATCCACTCCCACTTTGATGGGGCGTTAACTGATCAATGGGACATCGATTGGTGTCGTAAAGGGTTGTTTGACAGCTTCTTGTCAAACGTTTGAATCCTCCTCAAGAACCGTTTGAGGGGTTCTTGAGGAGTTTTATCTAGACGTTTAGACCCTAAACATGACAATCTAGATTCAAGGGTCTCCTAAACTCATTTTATACTCCAAATGACACATTAAAACACATAAAACATACAAAGGCACACTAGCACACACAAAACTAGTTTCTGTACGTCATGGTTGTTCATTGACGTTTGATCTCTAACCTCTTCAAACCAACTATTACAATCTGTTTATAGCCTTATATGTAAGTTATTAACTCTTAAAACACATGGGAGTCTAATTTATCCTAGTTCATTTGGAGAGGTGCAACAACTAAAAAACCCCATTATTGGGGTGTAATTTAGCAAATATATGTTGATATTATTGTTTAGTCTTGCTTGCTGATAGGTTATATGTATATTAATGGTGATTTCACCTAATTTTCTCTAAGCTGCTCCCTTTGGGACCCGACCCCAATCCATGGTTGGGTTACCAAACTATCAACGATCGTAGACACTCAAACTGTACATTAGTGTCGTAGGTCACGATAACCCTCAGTCTATAATCCTAGGACCAAGGAACCCATAATCTTGAACTTGTATAATTAAAGTTACGCCTTTAATAAATAAGGCTTGGTAATAAATTTTTATGGAAGTGGAAAGAGATGATAAAGAATGAAAAATAAACCTATTGTATGTTTGGATCGTGTGCGATGAGCCAACAAGATATTTTACATTGGGTGCCACGGGCGGACAAAGTATTATTGGATTGGGTATCACATCCCAACACAGTATATTTAAATAGGGTGTCGTAACATCTCATAATTTGAATTATCTAAGAATAAGCTAAGAAACTAAAAATATGCATTTTTGGAAAGAAAGACAAAATCTAGAAAATTTGTCTAAGTTAAGAAGTGAGTTTTTGTCATTTTCAAATGGCCATAACTTCTAGCTCAGAATGAGTTAGAGGTAGTTCTTGATATGATTGGAAATCAACTAGAGAGATATATCTAACGCCGCTAAGTTTGCGCATTTTTCATATCGTATGAGTGAAATATGCCTATCTGAAGTTGGGTTGTTGATATAAGGAAAGTCCAAATCCTGATTTAAGAAAGGCCAAAATAATCTTTTCACAAATTAATATCCTATTTCGTTTTTAGGTATTTAATGGGATAAAAACTAAGTGTAGTTCAGTTTGGAAAATTAGAATTTACGTTTCACGAAGGGAGAGCACCCCCAGTCGCGACCGGCGTCGTCGTCCTCTCAGAGGACTCAGACAAGCCCTTAATATTCGTCATAACATGTCAATTGTTAAAAATGCAGAAAAATTTAAAACTTTTACATACACTAAGTGGGGTATACTTAGACCTCTCATATAGATGTTTACTTATGCTCTTCTTATAGAAACATGATAAAAATACATACGAAAGTATAAAAGTTGTTTCACATAAAAACTATCAAAAGTATACGAGTCTTGGACTTAGCCAATACAAAGTCAAACGCCATATAGGCCTTACTACAATAGAATCCTAATGATAAAAGGAAATAAAGAGATTCTCTTAAAACTACTAAAATCCTCATAAGCTAGAATAGTGAAAAGATAGCATCCCCGAACATGAGGACCTACCAACACTTGGAGAAAGTGTTCCATGCTTCTTCAATGGACCTTCTTAATCTTTAGTGGATGGATCCTACATTTGTAGTTATATAATTTAATGGTTTAGTATGCCGCAGGTGCTAAGTATGGGTATATGCACATAAACATTTAAGGACAAGCATGAAAAAGGACCATTTCGAAAGAAAGCATGCTAAGTCATTTGAATGCCTTTAATGCACATACAATAGAGCATATAAAGATAAAGATCTCAACAACATAAAGTGTGACCATAACAAAAGATGTATCATCATAAATTCAAATTATCATTTCATGTTTATTAGATCATATAACATAACATACAAGACACTTACCAATAATCCCATCCCAAGCTTACAAGTGCAATGATTATGTGAAGCCCCATAACCCCACATAATCAAGTAAACAAGATAGGAGACCATAAGTAATGTTTTCCTTAATATAACTTACCTCATATGTAGTCATCACCACACATAGAAACATAGACCATTTCATATTCATTAACATAGTCAACATCATATAAGAACAACATCATATATCATAAGAATTATACATTTCATATTCATATTACATGGGAACTATCTCCTAGGATTTCCTTTAGAGTCAACTTGTACAATGTCTAGGTAGAGTCCCATATCCCTACCTACACGAAGTAGACTCTTAAAGTCACCCTAGTCAATGTCCATTTACTTGTTTTTCATTTTACATGAGGGAAAAATCTCCTTAACTGACATTAGACCATGTGAGCTAAACATGGAATCCGGTTTCATGAAACCCCACATCAAAAAGGGTGGTCTACTTGCCAAGGTAGAACCAAAACATGAACATAACATTCTAGGTGGATCCACTAGCTAGTATACCTATGGAGGCAACATATTTCTAGAACAAGGAGATATATTAGAGACCCATAGTTCCACATTACATTACAGCCTCTATCTGATGAGAGTCATTGTGAACCTACCTTCAAACTAGGGAAGGGACAACTCTCATATCTACTTCGCTCGGTGCAAAGTTAAAGTCCCTTTTTGAGTAACCTTTAAGTTATCATTTATAATAAAAACATATCACAGTCCATAGGAGATTAACTCCTTGTATAAACATGATTATAAGCTCTTTAGGTTTAGATGAGAATTTCCTTTCATCATGACCCTTCATTTGTGAGATTAATATTTCGTAAACATATTGTGTAAGGCATACAAGACAAACGTCATCAACTTGCATTTCTTATCCTTACTATGATCCCACATTTAACATATTCATATGCCAACATATATGCATAGCAACATCATACATACTTAAATTTCCTTGCTACATCAATTATAGGCCAACATCGACATAGTAGAACAATCATGACTTTAGAAGACTTACCTATTGCTTCCAAAAATCTTCATCAAGAACATATACTCATTTCACAGCAATCATCCAATAATATAGTGAAATACTCAATAACATAACCCATCCCAACCACATTAGTCATACACAAGACCAAATCATAGTTAGTGTTAAGGGAAGGGTTCATTCATAAGTTCATTCAAGTTATAGTTCCAATCCCAACACTTACATGACATTAAGCGATGGATATAACATAATCAAATCCATTATTTAGGGAGAGAACATGCTTCACACGAAAACCAACATTTACATATCAATTAACCAACAATACATAATTAATTAGCCATAGAAAATCATTGTTTTTCATCATTAGTCATAAATCTTGAGTTAGGAAGGAAACCCACTTATAGAGTAAAACCCCTAGCAATTGACTTATTGGAAATGATCATTAAAAGGACCTCTTGAGGAAAGGAATCCCAAGAGTGAAAAAACAATACATTATTGACGATAATTCCACGAATTTTGAATGAAAATCTTGAAGTCTTCGTCTTCTTCCTTAAGCTTTTCTTATTGTTCAATGGTTGTTGAATAGAGAGAGTTTTTGAGATAGATGAAAGGGATTTGTTAATTCAGATTTGGAGTGCGTGTAAATGGCTTAAAACTGACCTAAAACTATTATAGACTCGTCCGCTGAAATAACCAAAAGACCCCTCACTTAAATGGGTGTTTGAGTGAATTTAAATTGACTTTAAAATGATGTAGACGAATCTAGGAAGTGGCTGCGCGTCGCGGGGCCAATTCTAATTCTTTTTCTGAAAATTTGGCTCGAGGCAGTGAGCCTCATGGAGGCACCACGTCACGAGGCCACTTTTTAGCCTCCACGTGTTGGTTGCGCGTCGTGCTATAGCCTTTATTTTCTTGGTTGCGTGCAGGCTACTTTGGCAGCCTACTTGCCCATGTTCGGGTCCTCCTCAAATACCCTTCGGGTGGTCCTTGGGGAGTTTTTACTGGAAGTTTGACCCTTTGTACTAAATATTACCTATTTAAAGGTTTTTACATGTTTTGGACTTCATTTGACACTCCTAAAACTTCACCAAACACAGGGACGTCTACTAGTTCAATTTAGCTAGTTTTCGGACGTCAAAGTTGTTCTTTATCGTTTTGTCTCTAACCTTTTCTATTTGAGTTTAATACATTAATATAGGTCTGAAAAAATCATTTTAATAATTGTTCAGTAGGTGAAGCTCTAGTCTTAGTCATGGAACTTCCGGAGTGTTACATTATGCTTAGGGTTTGAATAAGATAAAAAAAAATAAAGGAAAGGAAGAAAAGTCAATAATTTACCAAGAACATCAAGATTTGCAAGTGGATTTCGTTAAGAGTGATCCCTATAAAGGTATGTGAGATAATTTAGTGTTGATTTAGTTCACCAAGAAACCAAACTTGTTTCAATTCGGTGTTTCATGACTTGTTTACATGTTAGTATGTGATGTTCTTGAAGAACATTGTCGAATTCTCATTGTTTGAGTTGTTGAATGGTTAGTGTTTATTTAATTCATGTTTCCGGGTTGTTTTTCTAGTTAACTCTATTGGGTATTGAGGGTACTAATGACCCTAAGTTCTTGGGAGAAGAACCATTGAAGTTTAGATGGTTTAGAGATGAAAAACGAAGAAGAGAAGTCAGAGATTTAAAGGGCAAGGGTTGGGGAGTCACGCCTGCGAGAGCGCCTCAAATTTTTTATGAACTTTGGCCTCTAGAGATCGTGCCATCAAGAGAACAACAAAGAGTTCACTTAACTTTTAGGGCTGGCACCCCGCATCTCTCAGAGCGCTAGGGCGCCAGTTCTCCCCATTCTTTCTCAACCTTTTTGTACTAGTTCCTAAGTTTTGTACCCATGTTTCTTATTTGATTCCAACACTATAAGTTACATCTAAACATCACGAAATCATCCATAAACATGAGATCATGAACCTTTAATCCATAATCCAATTGAAGTAAAGTTAAGATAAAGTCAAAGAAGGTAAGAGTCAAGTCTAGAAGTTAAGAAGCAATTTAAAGCGAAGTTTATAAGATTTCTCAAGGGTCTTTAACATTGATTTAACTTTGTTTTAAGACTCAGGTTTCAAAATAATTAAAGAGTAAAGAGTAAAGTTGAATTTCATTCCCTCAAAATTATATGTGGACTAAGTATTTCTCAAAGATATTTATAATGTTTTCACATTTAAATAAGAATGGAAATTGAGATTTCCAAAGAGCCTTCGGGCTAGTTTTAGTGTCTGAAGCTTGTGAGAAAAGCTATTACGATTTGAAGAATAGGTTGACTACTGATCCAGTCTTGACCTTACATAATGTTTTGTGGTTTATTGTGATGCATCTAGAGTATGTTTGGGTTTTGTGTTAATGCAAAATAGAAAATTTATAGCTTATGTCTCTAGACAGTTGAAAGTTCATGAGAAGAAATACCCAACCCGTGACTTGGAGTTGACTGTTTAAGTATTCTTCTTGTAGATATGGCATCACTATTTGTATGGTGTTCATGCTGATGCCTTCAGTGATCACAAGAGCATACAATATGTGTTCACCCAGAGAGAGATTAATCTCAGACAAAGGAGGTGGTTAGAATTGCTCAAAGATTATGACATGAACATTCTTTACCACCTAGGTAAGGTTAATGTCATTGTTTATGCCTTAAGAAAATTCTCTATGGGTAGTACCACCCATCATGAGGAAGAGAAGAAGGAACTAGCAAAAGAAGTGCATGGACTTGCACGCCTGGGAGTCAGACTTATGGATTCCACAAAAGGAGGAATAGTGGTGACAAATGGGGTTGAATCATCACTATTGTCAAAGGTGAAAGAAAAATAAGACCCAGACCCCATTTTGTTTGAATTAAAGGCAAATGTCCATAAGTAAAGAGCATTAGCTTTAGAACAAGGGGGAGATGGTGTGCTGAAGTATCAATGTGTATTGTGTGTACCTAGGGTTGATGGACTCCAAGAGAGGATCATGGAGGAAGATCATAGATTCATATATTCCATTTATCTGGGTTCCACAAAGATGTACATCAAATTGAGAGAGGTATTTTGGTAGGAAGGTATGAAGAAGGGCATTGTTGAGTTTGTTGTCAACTTCCCTAATTGCCAGCAAGTTAAAGTTCAATACCAAAGGCCTAGAGGGTTGGCTCTAAATATAGAACTTTCGTAATGGAAGTGGGAGATTATTAATATGGAATTCATCACAGGGATACCAAGGACTCACATGCAGAATGATTCAATTTGGGTGATTGGCGATATAATGACAAAATCATCCCACTTTTTGCCGGTAAAGACTACTCATTCGGCATAGGATTATGCAAGGTTATATATTCATGAGGTGGTTAGACTTCACGGAGTCCCAAGTTTGATAATTTCATAGAGAGGTACACAATTTACGTCATAGTTCTGGAAATTATTACAGAACAATTCGGGTTCAAAGATTGACTTAAGCACTGCTTTTCATCCTCAGACGTATGGGCAAGTAGAGCTTAATATGCAAACCATAGAAAATATGTTGAAGGCTTGCGTGATTGATTTCAAGGGGAAATGGGATGATTGCCCGCGTTCGCTTACAACAACAGTTATCATTCGAGCATCCGAATGGCTCTGTATGAAGTCCTTTATGGAAGAAGATTCAGATAGGCTATTAGGTGGCTTTAAGTTAGTGAAGCATGGTTTATAGTACAAAACCTAGTTCACCAATCTATGGAGAAGGTGAAGGTGATTGAAGAGAGATTGAGAACGACAAAGAGTTGTCAGAAATCCTACACAGATGTTAGGAGATGGTTGTTGGAGTTCAAAGTGAAAGATTGGGTATACTTTAAGGTTTCACCCATGAAGGGTGTTGTGAGGTTTGGTAATAAGGGGAAACATAGTCCCAGTATATTGGACCTTATCGCATAGATAAAAGGATTGGCAATGTCTCTTATGAGTTAGAGCTGCCACAAGAGTTAGTAGTAGTTAATCTAGTTTTTCACATCTCTAAGTTGAAGAAGTGAATGGGCAATCCTTCATTGATTTTACCAACTAAATAATGTTGGTATTAAGGATATATCCTATGAGGAAATTCCCGTTCAGATTTTAGATCGTCAGGTTCGCAAGTTGAGAACAAAGAAGGTTGCATCGTTCAAAGTCCTTTGGAAGAACCAATTTGTTCAATAAGAGACTTGGGAAGCTGAAGAGGATATGAAGAAGAGATATCCACATATCTTTGAATCCGTTGAGAATGCAGATCAAGGTAATAATTCTCTTCTTAGTACTTTATAAAATATGAGTAAGAATGTGATTACTTGATTTTGTTTGTTTAGTGTTGAACTTTACGTTACCATCCTTAGCTTAGCGAAAGAAACCTCATTCGAGGAAGAATGTTTCCATGGTGTATATATTGTAACATCTGGCAATTTTAAATAGCTAAGAAACTAATATTCATTTTTTGAAAGAATGGAAAAAATCTGGAAATTTTGTCAAAGTTAAAAAGTGAGTTTTGGTCATTTCCAAACTGCCATAACCTCTAGCTCAGGATGAGTTAGATGTATTTAATTATATGGTACGAAAGCCCTTGGATATATCTTTCCAATGCCACTGAGTTGGCATATTTTCAATATCGTATGAGTGAGATATGTCTATCGGAAGTTGGGTTGTTGAAATGAGAAAAGTCCAATTACGGATTTAAGGAAGGGGAAACTAGTCTTTTCACTAATTAATTTCCTATTTCATTTATTAGGGATTCAATGGGGGTAAAAACTATGTTTATTTCAATTTTAAAAAATCGACTTTACGCTTAGGGCTTGGAGAAGAGAGAAAAGAAGTAGGAAAGGAAGAGAAGTCAAGAATTCGCCAAGAACGTCAAGATTTGCCAGTGGATTTTGTCGGGGGTGATATCTATCAATGTATGTGAGATTATTTAGTGTTGGGTAAGTTCTCACCAACACAACAAACTTATTTCGATTCAGTGATTGATGAGTTTTTTACATGTTAGTATGTGAAGTTCGAGAAGAACATTTTCAAATTCTCGCTGGTTGAGTTGTTGAATGCCTAGTGTTGATTTGATTCGTGTTTTTGGTTTTTTTTAAAGATAAATCTATTGGTTATTAAGTGTCCTAATCATCCTAACTATTTGGGAAAAGAACCATGGAAGGTAAGAGGGTTTAGAGCTGAAAAACGAAGCAGAAAATTCGAAGATTTTCTTGGCAAGAAATGGGGCGTTGCGCCTGCCAGAGCACCACAAAAGTTCTTCTTAACGCTGGACACTAGCACGTTGTGCCAACTAGAGAGACACAGAAATCTCTATGAACTTTAAGGGTTGGCTCCCCGCGCCTCTCAGAGCGTGAGGGACACCAATTCTCCCCATTCTTTCTACATTTTTTCGTACTAGTTCCTAAATGATGTACCATGTTTCTTAGTTGATTCCAACAATCTAAAGTACATCTAAACATCATGAATTCATCCATAAACATGACATCAGGAACCTTGAATTCATAATCAAATTCAAGGAAAGGTAATATCAAAGTCAAAGATGTTAAGAGTCAAGTCTAGAAGGTATAAAACAAGTCAATCCAAAGTTCTTAAGAGTTCTCAATGGTCTATAAAATCGCTTTAACTTTTTTGTATGACTCAACTTTCAATATAAGTAAGGTTTAAAGAGTAAAGAGTAAAGTTGAAGTTGATTCCCTTAAAAGTAAATAGGGACTAGGTATTCTCAAGAAGAATTTAAATTTTTTCAAATTTAAATAAAAATGGAAAATGATATTTACAAATAGTCAAGAAGGTACTTTTTAGAAAAGAGTAATAGCTTTATAAAATGAAGCAAGCAGGAAAACTAATATTTCCAAGATAGAATTTAATCTAAGTTTTTGAGCACTAATCTCATATAACATAAGAAGTGTGGTTTAAAAACATAAGAGCTAGTATATTTTTGGGAGTAGTACAGAGCACTATATCGGGACGAGCATGAGTTCAGATAACTCACATCTCCATAAAACCATGTAGCCACCATGGGTAGAAAAGGGTACTACTTTTTAGATGATCCCTTTTCATAGTAGACTTGTCGATCCATCAGGCAGTTCATGCCTTATACCTTTCCCCGGGTATAAGATGCGCTGGCAGCGTGAGGTAGATGATTGTATCATCACTATAGCTTTTAAGTGATGGTTGTTGGTTAGAGAAACTCTGACAGAAGTTAAATGTATTTATTTGTATACCTCAGTTTATTTGTCTTTTTACATATATCTCAGAGTTAATTGTATCCTTGTGTACCTCACAGTTTATAACATATTTTCAAATAGCTTTTCTTTATATTGCACATGCTTTTAAATTGCTTTATATTTAAATAAGTCAGTTATATTTTAGTTGTGTTATTCATGAGTTGAGAAGAGACAAGGTAAGTGTTACTTCTTACTCTTTTCAAGACTAAGTTGCTTTAGCTTTCCAACTCGCATACTTGTACACTCAATGTACTCATGCTTCTTGGCCTGCATCGTCTTATGATGCAGACACAAGTAATTAGAACCAGAATCCGATGTAGCGTTGATCCAGTGAGCAACTTTGTGTCAGATGGTTAGCCTCCTTTCATCCCGGAGTACATATCTTATGATTTTTTTAGCTTCGATTTCAGTTGTTAGGATGATTAGGGGTCCTATCCCAACATCAATCCTTATTTTAGGGGCTTCACAAATAGATAGGATTAGTTATTTAGTCTTATTCATTTCAGTTGTATACGTTTAAGTCTTAAGTTGCTGTTTTAGCTAAGTTATTACATTTTTAATGATTTCATGAGTTATATATGTTGTGTTTAAGTCTTTTGCTGAGTAAGTGAGCTAGGACAAGGGTCTGCTTGAGGCCAACAATGGTATTCGAGTGCCAATCCCACCCAAGGTGTAGGATTAGGGCGTAACATGTATAACATTCTGACATGATATATTTGGACCGAGTTCCACGAACAACCATGCCATATTTGGTTCGGGTATCACATTTCAGAAAAATGATATAGGATCAGGTGTCACATTCCGGCATGGTAACATTAATTTAAAACCTATTGAATTAACCTAGTGTAACCAATCTCAAAGAACCCATTTCCAAAGAGAGTGTGGTGTGGAGGAATGAGTCCTCATGTGTGATCATGCTTTTGTGACTAATTATGTAATTGATTTAGTGTTGTTATCACTTGTTCACATTGTTTGTCTTTTTTCACATACCGCATGTTAAGGGATATAGTTGCTTTCATACTATTAGTTTATGAATATCAGTTTCTTTGTTAAGTTCGCCGATGATATCTACTCAGTACATGTTTCCTTGTACTGTTCCCTACTTCTTCTTTCCTTCATTTTCCTTTTGTTGAGTGCATGATTATACCACCGACTTTGACCTCCCTCAACTCTAGGAAGTCTCCAGCATATCGGGTTCCAGGGTGCACTATTTATTCAAGCTTGTGTTGACTCTCTTGGTCATGGCATGATTTCCTTAGTTTTCGGACACAAACTATGTTATTAATTTATTATAGTTCCTTTGACATTCTGAGACTTAATATTTGGAATTTAGATCTCCTTAATGTGATGTCTTCCAGGTTTTGGGAAATGATGTTTTATACACTCTAGTGGATTTTTTCTTACATTAATAAAATTTTAGTTTCCGCATTACGCTTACTATTTCATAAGTTGATCAATAGATATAAATTAGGGTTGAATTCATTAGTTCGCTCACCTAGGAGGTTAAGTGTGGGTACCACTCACAAAACATTTAGGGTCGTGAAAAACATGGTATCAGATCTTTAGGTTCATTAATCTGATACAGAAGCACATGTCTAGTATTGTTTTACAGAATGGTACGGGGACATTTTTACTTTTTTCAACAGTCAATAGGACTTCAGAAGAATTGTTCTCCATATTTCTTTCATGCTACTAACTAAATCAAATTGTTAACTAGATTATTCAATTAGTATATGAATTTCTTCACTCTATTTTCCATTTGGTAAGTACTTGAGTAGTAAAATTTTAAACACCAACACCAACAATAGAAAATGTGTCCTTGGAAATAGGTATGTTTCCCTGATTTGCTATGGGCATGTAATGACTAGTGACTAACATGATGTTTTTATTAAGTTGTTATAGTTGTGAGCCGCATTCTTCTTGGGTACTAATTATGATGATCCTTATGATTTCTTCTTGATTTTCATGTGCTTATTCATCAAATAAATATAGTGGAGAGGTTTGTGTGATGAGTTTGTGGCAGATAAGTTTTAGGGAGACGCCAAAATGTGATTGCGAGCTCATGTTGAGTTCCAACTTGTAAAGACACTAGAACCTCATGAATGAGCTCAATTCATCTTTTTATGAGTTGTATTATCCAACTTCCATGATCTCATAGGGATAGGTTATAAGTCATATATTTTTGACTTATTAAAGTTCAACAAATGATGTCGTCAATGCTTGATTATTTCCATTTCTAATACAAATCAACTTGAATATTAACTATGAGATATCACGAACAAAATAAGGTCAAAACAAAGAAAAAAATTCAAGTCCATGAAGAGTGAGGAAATTTGTGAGGCTAAAGGTTATCAAAGTGACTGGACGAACCGTCGACAGAGATTAGTCTCATTAAACTTTCAAAGTTTTCTACTCACTAAATCATGCCAATTCAATAATGAAAAAGATCAGTTAGTGACTCACTGAATAAACATAACGAACTACAACAAGATTGCCGAAGTCCACTGTACCTTGAAGGTTGATACTTCTTTTGAAAGAATGATTTTTTGATGGAGAGTATCATTTGAAGATTCATTGATGAGCTCAACTTAAATCATAAAATGAACTTCAAATTGATATTTCATAAAAAAATTGGGAAACGTAAAAATACTTCTTTGAGAGAGAAAGACGCCTTTACACATCTTAATATTTTCTATACTCTCGAAGCTTCTATACATTGGATATTTTTCTAGTACTTGGGACTTTTGGGCTTAGAAGAGTTTAGGGATTCCTTTCCTCATTGTTTTTCAACTAATTAGTTGTACGTAAAATATTTTTTTATAAATTCCTTTTTCTTTTTAGCATTATTGAGGTGTTGGGCCTACGGTTTCTATTGAGCCTAAAGTTGATGATGTAACAACCCTAAAAATGAATAGGATCAAGACTTAGGTTTTTCAAGAATGCTTGCGATTAGACCAAGGTCCACACGTATTGATACGCGTAGAACCAGACCTCAGAACCCTTACTACGACCAAGCCAACTAACTTGGGGAGTTAATTGAGCTTGGGAAGGTTGGAACCAACCATGTGAGGCTCGCAAAAACGAAGATTTAATCGAAAGAGTTTTTACCGGACTCAAAAGAAGAAATTTTAAGTTTTGAGGGTCCAAGGGTAAAATGGTCTTTTCCAAGCCAAGGGTAATATTGTAATTACCCTGAGCAATTAATTATTTAATAAATTAATTTATTTAATTAAGGCATTTTGGGTGGGGCAACCCGAATTGACCCATTTTCGCAAATGGGGGTCACTCAGGTTTGAGCCCCACTGGAAGCAAGGATTTAACTTGCTTTTATTTAATTTAATGAATTAACTTAATTAAATAATGAATATTAACTGATTTAGGAAAAAAGGAAATCAGATTTTATTAATTATTAATTATTAATTTAGTTGACTAAGTCCTACCAACAAGTCCTAGTTCTAAGAGACCACTATCTCTCATCTCCCACTCTCTCTCACGATATCTCTCCCATTCTCACACTCTCTTCTGGCTGCAAAACGTGACAAAAATCAGAAAGAAAACAAAGGTTCCTCATGCTTGAAGAATTCACACGCAAAACACAAACCAGAAAGCAATTCGGTAACGTTAAGCAAAACGTACTACACTAGTCGGGTAAGGTGTGAGTTTTGGTGTTTGGACTGATTTTTGGAGAGGTTTTTGGGCAGCATTCTCGTGGTTGAACAAGAAAACTAAGGTATGGGTCTTCTTACTCTTGGTCCCTTTCCCAAGAGACCCCTAGGACTCAGATTATTTGGCTCAAAACTAGGATTGTTTTCCCCGTTGCATGTCCCTGTCATTAGCTCCCAACGAATTCATAGGTTGGTATGTTTGCTGGTAGAAATTAGGTGTTGCAATGTGTTTTCATGAACATGTATTTGGAATCATATGAATGACAAGCTTTGTTGCCGAAAATAGGTGTGTGTATGTGAAAAAGTTTTTTGTAAACTTACTATAAATGAATGTTGATTTATGGCTTCAAGTTTGATATGATTTTGGGTATTATTTAAGTGTATAAACTTATGTAGATGATGATGTTCATTTAAGTGTAAAGTGGCTGAATTTAAATGAAGAATTCTTGGCCAAATATGTTCATGAAAATGCACCTAAAGGATTCACTAAACACTACTCCAAATGCATAAAGTTTCAACGTTAAAAAGTGGAGAAAAATAGATTGTAAAAAGGTAATTAAAATTTCCAGATTTTTTATGTTAATTTCGGGCAGTTCTGGAGACTTTGGGAGGGTTTTAAAAAGGGACTAAAATAGGTGAGGTCAAGGGGAATCGAACCCAAGACCTCACATGACCAAGAGGTTGAGAAATTTTAAAAAAAAATGTGTTGGGGCTAAGGGGATTCGAACCCCTTAGTTGCTGCCCACGAAATGAAAAAATAAAAAAAAATGGGGATGGGGGGAATCGAACCCATGACTTATGGGCAGCAAAGAAGAGGGAGAAATAAGAAAAATAAAAGATGTGAGGCGTGGGAATCGAACCCACGACCTCAAGGCTGGAATAAAGGAGGCGACAATAACTTAAAAAAATAGGTGAGGCCGTGGGGGTTCGATCCCACGACCTCACTGTCCATGCTCTTAACTTAGAGAAAATATTTAAAATATATATATGGGGCTGTGGGGGTTCGAACCCACCACCTCACAGCCCTTAAGCGAAAATTAATTAAAAAGAAGGAGGCTGTGGGGGTTCGAACCCACAACCTCCTTACTTGGGCGAAATTAAGAGTAAAATAAAAGAGGTTGTGGGGGTTTGATCCCACAACCTCTTGGTTTAAGAAAAATGGGAGAATATCATGTTAATGAAAAATGAAAATGGGGTTGTGGGGGCTCGAACCCACAACCCATCGGCCAATGCAAGAAAAAGGTTAAATGGAAAAGTAATCCTTCAATGTTAATATTGTGATTTGACTTAGAGTTAAAATGTTATGAATATTGGAATAAAATCAATTAAAAATATAAATGATATCCAATTGATTCAAGACTTGGGTTTCCTTGCCCAAACTTCCGTATTGATACATAAGTCATACGTGAACAAAATATCCAAGAATAATGCCACCTACTTAGATCAAAATCAAGATCTTGGCATATATACAAGATACATAAGTCTTGTACTACATAATCTTAGGAATGTAAGAATCACTTAACGAACTATGAATGAAGCCTCATGGCTTGTGTGTATAGACTCATAAGTCTAACATACGTTCAAAAGTAAGTGAACCTAAGATGTATGAAATAAAATGATGAACCCTAGAGGGGTTAAGTAAGGGCGTGAGACACACCAAATGGCCAAGTGCATTGGCATATGACGAAATGAACATTCACGTAATAAGAGGTGAATAACTAAAAAAAACAAAGGTGCTAATGATGATGAATGTGGTGACAACATGATATGAGGCTAATGTAAATGAGGAGAGTAATCTCAAATGAGCCTAAGTAAATGTTACCAATATGTATTCACCAATGAGAGTGTAAGATAATGAAGAGACCAGTTTCTATGAACACTCTAATGAGAGTATTGAGCTTAACACACTTAATACGAATGATGAGATGAGAAATCATCTAATGAGCTATGTTGTCCTCATACTAGAAGTCAGCTTCCATGACGTATGAGATGAATGAAATGGAACTTTATACTGAGCACCGATAGACTAGCTATGAGCGGTGATGCCTTCTTTCGGGAAGGGCGGAGGTTCACGTAACTCTCATGAGATGAGACTGTCCGGCTTGCCGGGTATAGGTTCCCTTATATCTCCTAGTCTTCGAACCTATACTGCCAATATAGGGATCTGGCTGGGTTAAATTCCCATGTACGCTAGCATGTTATTGGATCACTTTGGCTGGTGATTCCACCTCTTTTCGGTGTGGGGGAGACACTAGATTTCATGATGCTCACATGATCTATGTCGGTTAAAGTTCCCAATGAATGAATGAGGCCAGCCTCAAATGATGCACATAATGAAATGAATGAATACCAAAGGTGTTAGGATAGGATAATCAAAAGGTGAGTTAGATTCAAGTAATGACATTAGGTCATTCTTTGTCATTGCACAACGAACCTAATGAAAGTCTTAAACTACATCCTAGGTATAACCGGTGGTTACACTGGACTATGAACGAAATGAAATGAAGTACGTATGAATGAATGAAGCAGACTCTGTGTTTGCTAACAAAGACTCCCTAATTGAGGTCATATGTTGAGCCCTCATTTCTGGGATGTGTTAATGTCAAGTCCATGATTCCAAGGTCTCATGGCATATGAATGAATGATATGAACGAAGTTATGTGCTACATGCAAAATGTACTGTATGCTATATGATGTGTGCTATGTGTAAATGTTATGTGCTGTGTGCAAATGTGAAAAGTATGATGATGTATGTTATTTTCATGGCATAACTTTCCTATTCCAAATCTGGAAAGCTCACTGACTTTCCTAATTCAAATTTGGAAGGATCATTTACTTTCCTAATCCAAATTAGGGAACTTTCCAAATCTCAATTTGGCAAGTCCACTGACTTGACTTCCAAAAATCATGTTGTTAGGAAAGAGCTATTCTTTCTCATGCATGTCCTTGGTGTGTGCTTGCATATACCCATACTTAGTACAAGTGTGTACTAACGCTATACAAACTCTACTATTTTAGGTGCAGGCACAGGTGGACGGTAGAGCTACAGGATCTTCGCTGCAGTTATCCGGACGTCCAGCATTCTTTCGGTTTTAGTAGGTACTCATGCTTTCGAGGATGCTACTATTTATGTTCTAGCTTAGTTTAGGAGTTGATCTAGTGGAGCATGTTCCACTAGCGTTTCTTTCTTATTTTATTCAGACTATGTATTGGTGCCGTTTTGGCAATTATACAATTATGTGTATTGAACTATTCCTTTCATTTGATTATATCTTAATGATTAGATGGTTGATGTTGAACAAATTACGAATGTATTAGAAATGTTTAGTGAGCAACGTTTAGAAACAAAAAGTTTCAAATTTTCCGCTAAAATTAACCTATGTAAAGTAAGAATGACGTAAGTAGGCTTGTCTGCGACCTCTGAGAGGTCAACGACGCCGGTCTCGTCTGGGGTCTAGATTCCAGTCGTGACAAAGTTGGTATCAGAGCACTAGGTTAAATTACGAAAATAATAACTTCACATCAACCACATTGAGTAGTTTCTAAGTCATGGTAGTGAAGTTCACCACTATCCTGGATTAGAGACTGCATGATGCGTAGGAAAATTTCCCTTTTTCTGATCTTATCGTGCTTTTCTGAATGTCTAAATTCTTGGTGTTACGAGCGTGTCTAACATCAATCCTTTTTGTTTTGCCAGAGAATGAACACTAGGAGAGGATTTGGTCAGAGGAGAGGAGGAGCAGCTGCTAGGGGTAATCAGGATCTACCCCAGGCTCCAGCTGAAGGAGTGGTCATGCCAGTTAACCCAACTGGGTTGACTGATGCTGAGGTGCGGGCATCTTTTGCCCAAATGGCACAGGCCATTACTATGCAGGCCCAGGCTATGACTGCCCAGGTCAACAGACAAGATGTTCAGAGGGAGAACCCACCGGTTCGTAGCATGGCTGACAGGCTGAGGGATTTCACGAGGATGAATCCTCCCATTTTCACAGGGGTTAAGACATCGGAGGATCCTCAAGAGTTTGTAGATGAGGTGCATAAGATTCTGGTGGCTATGGGGGCCACTGATATTGAGAAGGCTAAGCTGGCTTCCTATCAGCTCAAGGATGTTTCATAGACTTGGTGCAAGATGTGGCAAGATAGCCGTGTCTTAGTTGGAATACCAGTCACATGGGAGCTGTTCAAGACAACATTTCTTGAGAGATTTTTTCCCAGGGAGATGAGGGAGGCCAAGGTTGAGGAATTCATCAACCTCAAACAAGGCTCCATGACAGTCAGGGAGTATTCCCTGAAATTTGTTAAGCTGTCAAGGTATGTTGATTTTATTTTTTTTCCTAAGTATTTAATAGCAAGAATAATGATAATACTGAACCTTGTTGAAATCTCCCAGGTATGCTACTTCCCTGGTTTCTAACAGCGGGGATGAGATGAGCAGGTTCCTCACAGGAATCAATGGATACCTGGAGGAGGAGTGTCGATCTGCTATGCTCCATGATAATATGGATCTTTCCAGGTTGATGGTGCATGTCCAGCAGGTAGAGGACAGCTGCAGAAAGAGAGGTGTTCGTGATACTAGGAGGCCTAGGCCACAAGATCAGGCAGGACACAGTCATGGAGGCCACAAGAATAATTTTGGCGTCCGTCAGCAGCCAAGGTTCAAAAAGGGGCAACAGAGTTCTGGGAATTCTAATCCTCAGAGGAGTGCTACACCTAAAGGAGGGAGACCTGAGCCCAAGAAGGGAAATGGAGGTGAGATGCAGCGTACTAAGAAGAATTGTGCTAAGTGTGGCCGAGCCCACAGTGGAGAGTGCAGACAGGGCACTAATGCCTGCTTCGGTTGTGGTAAGAGTGGACACATGGTCAGAGACTGCCCATAGAACAGAGGTCAGGCTGGAGGTAATACTAAACCTAGGCCTAATCCACAGGGTGCAGCAGCAGCCGAGCCTCCTAAGAGGAACAGGTTCTATGCCCTGAAGGGCAGAGACGAGCAAGAGAAGTCCGCTGATGTGGTCACAGGTATGCTGCAAGTGTTCTCAACTTCTGTTTATGCTTTACTTGATCCAGGGTCTACACTTTCCTTTGTAACTCCTCTGCTTGCTCTTACTTTTGAGGTATTGCCTGAAGTTCTACATGATCCTATAGTGGTTAGTACACCTTTAGGAGAGAATGCAAGAACTGATAGAGTATACAAGGATTGCCCAATAGTTGTGAGTGGTAAAACTATGTGTGCAAACCTGGTTGAGTTACCCATGCATGATTTTGATGTTATTCTTGGCATGGATTGGCTTCACAGTTGTTATGCTTGCTTGGACTGTCGTAGTAGAGTGGTGAGATTTCTCTTTCCTAATGAAGAAGAGTTAGTCTGGGAGGGGTACAATTCGAGTCGTCCTAACCCCTTGATTTCTAATCTTAAGGCCAATAAAATGATGTCCAAGGGGTTATTGTGTCATCTTGTGAGTGTTAATGATTTAGACCATGAAATTCCTTCCATAGACTCAGTACCTGTAGTGAATGAGTTCTTAGATGTGTTTCCTGATGATTTACCTGGAGTCCCTCCCCTTCGAGAGATTGACTTTGGTATCGATTTAGAACCCGATACTAAACCAATCTCAATTCCTCCTTACAGAATGGCTCCAGCTGAACTCAAAGAGTTGAAGCTGCAGTTAAAAGATCTCACTGACAAGGGTTTCATTCAACCGAGCATATCCACTTGGGACGCTCCAGTGTTGTTTGTAAAGAAGAAGGATGGAACCCTTATAATGTGTATCGATTATCGGCAGCTCAACAAAGCCACTATAAAGAATAAGTATCCACTCCCCAAAATAGATGATCTGTTTGACCAACTCCAAGGGTCTAGTTTCTTCTCTAAGATTGATCTTCGTTCAGGGTATCATCAGCTTAGGGTTAGGGATGGAGATATCCCAAAGACAGCCTTTCGTATCCGCTATGGTCACTATGAGTTTTTAGTCATGTCATTTGGTCTCACGAATGCACCTGCTGCATTTATGGACCTCATGAACAGGGTCTTCCGTGAATACCTTGACTCTTTCGTCATAGTATTCATTGATGACATTCTCATCTACTCTAAGACCAAGGAAGAGCATGAACAGCATTTGAGACTAACCTTGCAGGTACTTAGACAGCATCAGTTGTATGCCAAATTCAGGAAACGTGAATTCTGGCTGAGATCAGTGACCTTCCTGGGTCATGTTGTGTCCGATCAGGGCGTGGAGGTGGATCCTAGGAAGACTGAGACTGTGAAGAACTGGCCAAAACCTCTTTCTCCTACTGACATCCGTAGCTTTTTGGGATTGGCTGGTTACTACCGCAGGTTTGTGGAGGGCTTTTCTTCCATTGCTGCCCCATTGACAGCTTTGACTAAGAAAAAAGCCAAGTTCGAATGGACGGATACTTGTGAGAAGAGTTTCCAGGAGCTCAAGGACAGACTCACTTCAGCCCCGGTGCTTACTTTGCCTAAGTGTGGTGAGAATTACACTGTTTATTGTGATGCATCTAGGGTTGGTTTGGGTTGTGTTCTTATGCAGGTTGGTAAGGTGATAGCCTATGCATCTAGACAACTCAAGGTTCATGAGAAGAATTATCCCACTCATGACCTGGAGTTGGCAGCTGTGGTATTTGCACTGAAGCTGTGGAGGCATTATCTGTATGGAGTGCATGTAGATGTGTTCACAGACCATAAAAGTCTCCAGTACGTGTTCACACAGAGGGAGTTGAATCTACATCAGCGGAGATGGTTGGAGCTGTTGAAGGATTATGACATGAATGTGCACTATCATCCAGGTAAGGCTAATGTTGTAGATGATGCTTTGAGCAGGATGAGCATGGGAAGTACAGCTCACGTTGAGGATGAGAAGAGGGAGCTGGTAAAAGATGTACACAGACTGGCCAGATTGGGTGTGCGTTTGGTTGACTCCACTAGTGGAGATGTTTCAGTTCATCCTAGTTCTGAATCATCCTTGGTAGTTGAAGTCAAGCAGGGTCAGCATCTAGATCCCGTGTTGATGGAGCTGAAGGACTCAGTGCTGATGAAGATGAATGAGTCTTTCGCTTTGGGAGGTGATGGCATACATAGGTATCAGGACAGGCTATGTGTGCCTGATGTGGATGATTTGCGGACCAGGATTGTTGCTGAGGCCCACGGTTCCAGATATTCTATACATCCAGGTTCCACCAAGATGTATCATGATCTCAAGCAGATTTATTGGTGGGATGGCATGAAGAAGGACATTGTAGAATATGTGGCCAAGTGTCCTAATTGTCAGCAGGTTAAGGCAGAGCATCTTAAGCCTGGTGGTTTGACGCAGATTATTGAGGTTCCGACTTGGAAATGAGAGGCCATTAATATGGACTTCGTGGTTGGGCTTCCGAGGACTAGGAGGCAGCATCACTCTATATGGGTTATTGTGGACAGATTGACTAAGTCTGCCCACTTTATCCCTGTAAAGTCTACTTACAGAGCCGAGGATTATGCGAGGCTCTACATTGATGAGATTGAGAGATGGCATGGGATTCCCTTGTCTATTATTTCAGACCGAGGAGCTCAGTTTACTTCTCATTTCTGGAGATCTTTCCAGAAGAACTTGGGCACGCAGGTGAAGCTTAGAACTGCCTTTCACCCTCAGACAGATGGGCAGGCAGAGCGCACCATACAGACATTGGAGGATATGTTGAGGGCGTGTGTGATTGACTTCAGAGGTAACTGGGATGACCATCTGCCTTTGATAGAGTTCTCGTATAATAATAGCTATCACTCCAGCATTGGGATGGCACTGTTTGAGGCAGTGTATGGTAGGAGGTGTAGATCTCCAGTTGGGTGGTTCGAGGTTGGAGAGTCATCCATTTTGGGGCCGGAGATCATTCATGAGGCCTTAGAGAAGGTCAGAATGATTAGGGACAGGTTGACTACTGCGTACAGTCGGCAGAAGTCATTTACTGATAACAGAAAATGGCCCTTAGAGTTTGATGTTGGTGACCAGGCTTACTTGAAAATATCACCTATGAAAGGGGTGATGAGATTTGGTAGGAAAGAGAAGCTGAGTCCGAGATATGTTGGGCCATATGAGATCCTACAGCGTGTGGGTGAGGTTGCCTATGAGTTGGCATTGCCCGCAGAGTTAGCTTCTGTCCATCGAGTCTTTCATGTATCTATGTTGAAGAAGTTCCTAGGTGATCCAGCATCAATCTTACCTATTGAAGGTTTGGGGGTTGATGAAAACTTGTCTTATGAGGAAGTACCTGTTGAGACCTTAGACAGACAGGTCAAGCGGTTGAGGAACAAGGAGATTGCCACAGTGAAAGTATTGTGGAGAAATCATCTTGTTGAGGGTGCTACGTGGGAAGCTGAGGCCTACATGAGGGCCCGCTACCCTCACCTGTTCAGCTCTTGAGGTTAGACTTTATACTCTTAAACCTATGCTTCCTTACCTCCCCGTATCTTGTTGCTATTGATTGACTGTGTATAGTGCTTTTATTATGATCTGACTGGCATTACAACATGAAGTAGTAGTGTCATTCGGGGACGAATGTTCCTAAGGGAGGGATAATGTAACAACCCTAAAAATGAATAGGATCAAGACTTAGGTTTTTCAAGAATGCTTGCGATTAGACCAAGGTCCACACGTATTGATACGCGTAGAACCAGACCTCAGAACCCTTACTACGACCAAGCCAACTAACTTGGGGAGTTAATTGAGCTTGGGAAGGTTGGAACCAACCATGTGAGGCTCGCAAAAACAAAGATTTAATCGAAAGAGTTTTTATCGGACTCAAAAGAAGAAATTTTAAGTTTTCAGGGTCCAAGGGTAAAATGGTCTTTTCCAAGCCAAGGGTAATATTGTAATTACCCTGAGGAATTAATTATTTAATAAATTAATTTATTTAATAAAGGCATTTCAGGTGGGGCAACCCGAATTGACCTATTTTTGCAAATGGGGGTCACTCGGGTTCGAGCCCCACTGGAAGCAAGGATTTAACTTGCTTTTATTTAATTTAATGAATTAACTTAATTAAATAATGAATATTAACTGATTTAGGAAAAAAGGAAATCAGATTTTATTAATTATTAATTATTAATTTAGTTGACTAAGTCCTACCAACAAGTCCTAGTTCTAAGAGACCACTATCTCCCATCTCCCACTCTCTCTCACGATATCTCTCTCATTCTCACACTCTCTTCTGGATGCAAAACGTGAGAAAAATCAGAAAGTAAACAAAGGTTCTTCATGCTTGAAGAATTCACACGCAAAACACAAACGAGAAAGCAATTCGGTAACGTTAAGCAAAACGTACTACGCTAGTCGGGTAAGGTGTGAGTTTTGGTGTTTGGACTGATTTTTTGAGAGGTTCTTGGGCAGAATTCTCGTGGTTGAACAAGAAAACTAAGGTATGGGTCTTCTTGCTCTTGGTCCCTTTCCCAAGAGACCCCTAGGACTCAGATTATTTGGCTCAAAACTAGGATTGTTTTCCCCGTTGCATGTCCCTGTCATTAGCTCCCAACGATTTCATAGGTTGGTATGTTTGCTGGTAGAAATTAGGTGTTGCAATGTGTTTTCATGAACATATATTTGGAATCATATGAATGACAAGCTTTGTTGCCGAAAATAGGTGTGTGTATGTGAAAAAGTTTATTGTGAACTTACTATAAATGAATGTTGATTTATGGCTTCAAGTTTGATATGATTTTGGGTGTTATTTAAGTGTATAAACTTATGTAGATGATGATGTTCATTTAAGTGTAAAGTGGATGAATTTAAATGAAGAATTCTTGGCCAAATATGTTCATGAAAATGCACCTAAAGGATTCACTAAACACTACTCCAAATGCATAAAGTTTCAACGTTAAAAAGTGAAGAAAAATAGATTGTAAAAAGGTAATTAAAATTTCCAGATTTTTTATGTTAATTTCGGGCAGTTCTGGAGACTTTGGGAGGGTTTTAAAAAGGGACTAAAATAGGTGAGGTCAAGGGGAATCGAACCTAAGACCTTACATGACAAAGAGGTTGAGAAATTTAAAAAAAATGTGTTGGGGCTAAGGGGATTCGAACCCCTTAGCTGCTGCCCACGAAATGAAAAAATAAAAAAATGGGGATGGGGGGAATCGAACCCATGACTTATGGGCAGCAAAGAAGAGGGAGAAATAAGAAAAATAAAAGATGTGAGGCGTGGGAATCGAACCCACGACCTCAAGGCTGGAATAAAGGAGGCGAAAATAAGTTAAAAAAATAGGTGAGGCCATGGGGGTTCGATCCCACGACCTCACTGTCCATGCTCTTAACTTAGAGAAAACATTTAAAATATATATATGGGCTGTGGGGGTTCGAACCCACCACCTCACAGCCCTTAAGCGAAAATTAATTAAAAAGAAGGAGGTTGTGGGGGTTCGAACCCACAACCTCCTTACTTGGGCGAAATTAAGAGTAAAATAAAAGAGGCTGTGTGGGTTTGATCCCACAACCTCTTGGTTTAAGAAAAATGGGAGAATATCATGTTAATGAAAAATGAAAATGGGGTTGTGGGGGCTCGAACCCACAACCCATCGGCCAATGCAAGAAAAAGGTTAAATGGAAATGACTGATGTTGCCTGCCATTGCACACATACCACGTTTGATACGTGTAGCGCTTGGCCAATGTCGCCTAACCTCTGGAGACGTTGTTTTCCATATGCACACATGTTACGCTAATGTGAGCAGTCCATGACCGATGTCGTTTGCCATTGGCCGATATGCGCAGGCCACAACCTTTGTCGCCCATTCAATGCGCACACAACCCGTTTTATGCGTAAAGCCCTTGGACGATGTCCCTTGACATTAGTAGACGTCGTTTTCCATATGCACACTTCCGATGTGTGCAGGCCATGACCAATGTCGGCTGTCGTTGGCCGATATGCGCATTCCACAACTGATGTCGCCCAGCTGATGCACACATGCAAAGTTTGATGCCGGCAAACCATGAACGATGTCGCCTGCCATTGCGCACACACCACATTTGATGCATGCAGGCCTTGGCTGACATCGCCTGACACTAGCAGACGTCGTTTTCCACAAGCGCACATGATAAGTTTGATGTGTGCAGACCATGACCAATGTCGCCCAGCCAATGCGCACACACCACGTTTGATGCTTGCAGGCCTTGGCCGATGTCGCCTAACATCTGCAAACGTCGTTTGCCATATGCGCACATGTTACACCGTTGTGTGCAGGACATGACCAATGTCATCTTCCATTGGACGATGCGTGCAAGCCATGACTGATGTCGCTCCATCGATGCGGACACACCATGTTTGATGCGTGAGGACCTACGATGATGTCACCTGATGTTGGTGGATGTTATTTTCCATATGCGCACATCCGATGCGTGTGGGCCATGAACGATGTCGTCTATCGTTCACCGATGCGCATGTATGATGCCCACATGCTACGTCCTATGCGTGGCCCACATGGAGCTCTTGATTCCGTTACGCTGATTCTGACTTAGAGGAATATGCATCATTTTTCCAATGAATCCTAATGAACATGTACAACCCAAATATGTACGTTCTAAGGTACAAAAATGCATTTTCTTTTTATCATAGATAACTTTTATGCATATAAAAATATAGTTTTCAACAATATTTTTTGAATTTTTATTTTTTTTCCAGTAAATCACGAATATGAGTAATTAATTAATATTAATAGAATTAATATGATAAAAATATAAAATTAACGCAAAAGTTCACAAATAAATAGAGCAACCTTAAATTTAACAATTTCAACAATTTTTTGAAATTTTTATTTTTTTGAGCAAATCTTGAGAATGAGTAATTAATTTATAAAAAATAGGAATAATATGATAAAAATATTAAATTAACGCCAAAAATTCACAAATAAATATAGTTACGTTAAAATCAACAATTTCAACAATTTTTTGAATTTTTATTTTTTTGATAAATTCAGAAATGATTAATTTATTAATAAAAAATATAAAAATATGATAAAACTATAAAATTTAAGCCAAAAAATCACATATAATTGTAGTAACCTAAAATTCAAAAATTTAAACTATTTTCTTGAATAATTATTTTTCTCCTGACAAATAACAAAAAATGCGTAATTAATTAATAAAAATAGGAAAATTATGAAAAAAATATGAAATTAATGCCAAAAATTCACAAATAAATATAGTAACCTTGAGTTCCTTTATTACAACAATGCGGTGACGCAACGTCTGATGTCCCCAAACCGATGTATGCAGGCCACAAACGATGCAGCCAGATGATTTATGACGTCGGCAGACAGATGTGTGTATGCTAAATACGATGCAGGCAACCCACGTTCGACGTCGGCAAATTGATGTATGCAGGCCACGTTCGATGTTTGTTTAAAGTTGTGTGCAAGCCAAAGTCAATGCGGGCAGGCCAAGTCCGACTTCGCTAACAGTTGTGTGTTGGCCAAGGGCGATGGGGGCAGTCCACACTAAACATTGGTTGAACAATGTTTGTAGGCCACGTCCGAAGATGACTAACTAATGTGCACAATGCGGGCAGTCCACATTCGATGTCGGCTAAGCAAGGTGCATAGGCCACTGTTGACACCCAATTTTTGCCCTCCAATATATAAATTAATCATCGAGCAACTTAAATTTCAAATGATTTAAAATAGTTAGTCAATAAATATAGTTTGCAAGTTATTTTAAATTGTTTCATCATTTTTTAATAATTTAAATAATTTATATGTTCTATATAAATACATATAATTAGTATATTTTATGAATATTCGAAAACCATCTCAAAAAGATTTTACTTTTTAGTTGAATATTTTATTAAATTATTTTATTTTAAGTTGGCATATATTTTTTTTAGTTATTAATTTATAATCAAGTTAATTATTATATCTCCTTAAGATTTAGAAGTTCGTTAATTTATTTATGAAAATTTGTCTTGTTGAAATTTATAGTCAATTGCTTATTCTATTTTTAAACCTTTAAAAGACCAAAAAATGGGCTTATTCCATCAGCCCACTTTATAATTCCAAACTCCTTTTTCCAATTCCAAACTTTGAGCCAATTCACTAAAACTCTTATAATCCCATCAAAGACAAATCCAATACCAAAGAAACCCAGAAATTTCTAGTTCATTACAAACATTACATACATCAATACAACGCCCCCACCCCTGTACTCGCCTGCGTCTTCTTCACCTTAATCAACCCGTAAATCACGTCGCCTACCCTGCACAATCCATACCCTAGCAGCCTCAATGTCACTTCGCCGTCCCCTTTTTCCTCCTTTTCAGGGATTTCCCATCCCTTTCCATTATTGCCTTGAGAAAGGGATATGAATTTGTATTTCAAAGTTTTGACCATTTTATCGACCCCAAATTCCTTCTATATAAACCTCCATCTTCTTTAGTGTTGGGGGAAGAAAAATGGTGATGGCAGAAAAATGGTGATGAGAGAAAAATGGTGATGAGAGAAAATGGTGGTGAGAAAAAAATAGAGTTGGAAAAGGGGTATGTGTGAGGAAGACAAAAAAAAAAAGTTTTAGAAGGGCGCGGCTTTTGGGGGCACCCTCTTATGAACAAGTTTATTTTTACTCACAAAGAACATAAGGTTTATAGCCTAAAGGTTAATCATTGTATAAAAATGTTGTATCGATTCTCCTCTTTCTTAAATCAAACTTGTGTTGGTGGATGTTTGTTTCAAAGTTAAGCTCGTCGTCTCAGTTTGCTGCACCGAAAAAGGTAAATTTCCATTTGATCTTAATTTATTTTTTAACTAATGTTGTGTTTAGGAACACGGTGAAGTTTTCAAACGCCCTTATGAATTTTCTGTTGATTTTATCCCTTCCTTATGCTTCTGTTTGTCTTACCTGTTATTTTCTCGTTGATGTTGGATAATAGATGTTGTAGCATAAGTTTGTGTGTGATTAGTTTGTTTGTGTATGAAGTGTATTTCCTAATGCTCTCTATTTGGATATTATGTCGGAAATTGTAGCCTTGACATTAATGTTCAAGCAACTTATTGTTGCTAATAGTTGCAACGTGTTTACCCCGTGATCGAACCTTATGAATGTCCTACTGTCCAACATGTTGTGTTTCAGATCAAGTTTTTGTTTTCTTTGTGGTTGATGTCAGCCGAAATGATTTTCCAGTAGCTCATTTATGCATAAGGAAAATTTTAGTCAACTGGCTAGTCTCCAAAATACATCTCCGATCTATAGGATGTTTCTTCCCTTTCTCCTTGCAAATTGTATTCAAATCATCCTCATGTTTGTCACATATGGGAGTATTGATTTCTCTGCTTCCTTGTTTCCTTTACTGTTGGTGATTTCTCTTACAAGAATGATAAATGAGTATCATTATCCCTTTAAATTTTTGTTTAAGTGAATGTCTATGTTGTGTTATTAGTTTCTTCATTTAAATGGGTTGATTTATAGTTGAAAATTGGGGTGCTGTTGAGTTAAAGATTTGGCAAAGGTTCAGGTTTGGTCATTTCATTTTTAAAATTATTATTTTTTAGAGATATACTTTTGGCTTATTTGAGTGTTGTGAAACCTGTGCTAAGAAATTAATTAACTTGATCTTAAATGTGATCTAATGTTGCAGTTGTCAAGTATGGTTTCACTGACTTGTTGATTATCTTATATTTTGGCATATGAACTCGTTGTTTGATTATGGTTTTATGTGCCTTTAATTTGCATATCTAATTGCTAAAAATCAGGTTTTGTAGTATAAGCATTTCGATTACTATGACTTGCCTTTAATTCTTCTTTCTTCATTTGCATTTGCCAAACTCATGGTCACTGTCAGCCCCTTTGCCTTGTTGATGAGTTGTGTTCCTTTATATTTATTACTTGTTGTTAGGTTGATCCTCTTTTATCAGGGCTTGGGAGATATTATTATTGGATGCTATAGCTTATCATCATTTTTTCTTTGTGTGCATGTGAACCCCTTCCGAGTCCATGATGGACTCATCTCTTGCATTTCCTTGAGTTGTGGTTCGTTTTTGAGTCAGCCTCATCAGTGTTCAAGAAAAATGGAAGCTGAAACAGGTGTTCGGAAAGTCCAAAAACGGGCAGTATACATGTTGTATACAGAAGTACACACTGGTATACATGGTGATTATTGATATACAGGTCCAACAATCAAAATACAGATGTCGGAAGTTGAAGTGGGTTGCATATATTTGGTATACAACCCAAGATACAGAAAACGAGGCTGATGTATGAGTTGTATACACCGATATACAACTTGTGTATACAAACGGAGACTGATTTACATTCAAAAAAACAATCAGCAGCTTTGGCCCAATGTTTCTGGGCAGTGATAGGCCCGAAGGCCCACACTCTTCTCTTCATCTTTTTGTTATTTAATTGTCTTTAGTTATTGCTTGTTATTTTTATCATTAACTCTAACTTTAGAATTGTTAATTAACTTAATTGAATTCCCCTAAAGATGAACCATATTCTTTATGTTAATTTATTATACTAAAATTTTATCAACTCTTATACTTTTGTTGAATATTTGAGTCAAAACTCTTTATTTATTCTTCAATTAATTCAAAATAGTTTTACATCTTAATTAATAAATTGGTTTAATTGTTATCTAAATTTATCAAAGAAATATAAAATTGAATTAATCTAGTTTTGCCAAAATTCAATTACTTGTAATTTAACACAAATATTTCAATTAAAATCTTTTTTTGTTGAAAAAATTAAAAAAATGTTCTTTGTTTAACTATTTCCTCAATTTAATTATTTTCCTTAAAAATAGACAAAAATAATTAACCTAAGTCATTGGATAACAGTGTGTTAGCGGACGCTTCAAATGCCTTAAAAACCTTCTTGAAGCGTAAATAAGAACCTTTTACCCATTTTCTCTAAATTTAGTAAGATTTAATCTGTTAAGATCTTTTTAAATTAAGTTTTCTTAATTTCTTAAAAAAATTAAGTGGCGACTCTTTCTAAGTATTTATTTAAATTGTTTTATACTTAGAACATTTCAAAAAGTGATTTTTCTAAAGATAGTAAAATTACGGCATAACAGAAATGACGACTCTGCTGGGGATTTAATAGGTTCTAACCATAATAGACTTAGGTTTATTATTAAAAAATTTAGCATTTGTTTGTTTCTTTTTATTTGCTTGTGTTATTATATATGTCTAATGCTTTGTTTATCATGCTTATGTGATATAAACTGTTTATTTGTTACCATTTTATATAAATTGTTTATTTGTTATTGCTTTATAAACTGTCATTCCGTTCATATTTCTCCACATCTCGGAAATTCACACTATCAGACGTACACGCGAGGTGTGCTTTGTGCACCCTCAAATTTCTTTCAAAATTCCCAAAGTTAGGAGAGTTGGCATATGCGCGGGGTGTCCGGATCTTTTTCCGTGTGATCGCGTAGCCTACACACTCGAGTTGTACGCTCGAGAACCTTGCGTCTAGTAAGCCAAATCTTAGAAAACATAAGATAGAGCTAAGCCACCCCTCACTTTAAGTCATGCATGCATATACCTTAGGGGGATCGATCCTGGTATGGATTCCACATTTAAAAAGTCCACCCTTATGTCGACGGGTTTCATGATCCAACGACCAAAAGCTTGTTTTTTGCAACTCGATATTGATAGACGGACCCAAGCTTAATTTTGACATAGTGAGTTTCATTTAAAGAAAACTCGAGTTGTCACAAATTAATGGCTTGGATCAATCTATCATAATCACATTCTTTGAATCGTTAGGCCTACCATTGGCAAAAAAGGGTCACATATATGTTTAGAACGCGCAATAACTATTTATGTGTTATAACTGCTTATGTGAAAATGTTGCTTTATTTGGATATATTGTAGCTCACTCCTCTTCGAATAATTTTTAGAACCCCTAAGCATAAATATCAAGTCACTATCAAAAGTGCGTCCAAATATTCTTCGAGTCTTTAGTTTCATAAAAAATAATATAGATTCAAAACTCCCTTTCAAATCCTAAATCTTACTCTCTCATCTAAAAAAAAGGTGTCAATTTTCCATCTAAAATTGAAAAGAGATTCAAACAGGTCGAACTACGTAGGACCTAAATTCTCCCTGTGAGATACGTAGGCAGTCTTTCAAGACTCGGTCCGCATATTTAAAAATTTCTATTTTGTTCGCTCTTCCATAAAAATTACAGTATGTCAATTACACATACAAAAGTTCATTGACTACACGCAAGTTAACTTTTCAAATTCACTATTCCCAAAATTTGATAGAAAAATTCCTGTCTATTTAGTCACCTTTCTATATTTGTGGGCTCATTTATCTTCAAATGAAGCAACTCTTATGTGTTTGTGATCACGTGTGTGATATTTTGTGTTATTTATCATCGACACGAATTAATACATTTGTCGTTTGAGTTATTTTCCTTTTCAGGAACATAAAACTGATCTATGTTGAGAAAATGGTTGTACATCCATACTTCACAAGGTCTAAAGGTCCCAAAGATTCCTTCTTTGACCAAAGTTCGTCAAAAGGCAAAGAAAAGGTGGTTGAAAATGTCGAGAACACTGATTTGAGTAAAATCAATGTGAACAACCCTATCATCGCTGAACAAAACAAGCTGATTGCACAATTGTTCCAACAAATTGCTGAAATGAGGCTGAAATGGATAAGTCCCGAGATTTGACAAATATGGCTATCATTGCCAACACTTCTACTTCAGACAATGGAAGACCTCCACTCCATTTTCCTACTTCAGATCCATCCTCCAAATGTTTTTCAAACAATTCAACCACCGCTACAAATCCAAAACCTCCCATCATCGACTCGATCACCCTTAACCCACATCAAGCTAGATCCTCATGCCAAAAGGTACTTACTCTTCAAAATCCAAACACCAACAATTTCCAGAATTTTCCTCCGTATTATCAAATTCCTACTCCAACGGTCCAAAACTCATCTACAACTCAACCCATACCTCTAAAAACCGCATCTACTACACACTTCGATGAAAGTTTTGGTTACAATGTGGAATTCATTCCTGATCGATACTATTTGGAGAGAATCAAACAGAAGTCTTGTGAAAACTATCAAGAATATGCCTACCGTTGGATAAGAGAGACTGCAAGGGTTAGGCCTCCCCTGACTGAGAAAGAGATTATTCAAATCTTCATGCGTATTCAAGAGTCGGAGTACTACAGCAGGATGTTTCTCATTTTAGGAAGGAAGTTCAGTGAGATAGTCAAAATTGGTGAAGCTATTGAAGACGGTATCAAGACCTGAAAAATCATACCAATGATTTCCTAAGGTGAATCCTCAAGACCATTGAGGAGGAAGAGGAAAGATGTTTCCTTTATCTCATTTGAATGGAATAAAAAATCAAAGAGGCATGCCGGTCACAATGTTCAAAATCCTTTACCATATAAAACCTACCTCTTAACTCCACAAAATCCTTACCCCATCTTTTATGTCCAACCAAATTACCAAGCTCCACCACTAACTTATCCAAATTACCAAGCTCCAACACAAAATTATCCAAATTATCAAACTCCATTGCAAATTATCCAAATGTACAATCGAGTTACAAAATTGTATCGCCAAATTACTCAAATGCTCCTCAAATCTTCAAAAATCCACAATATAGCAAATTTTCAAACACCGACACCTACTCGCCAAAATCCCTCAGTTTATCATCAAGTACCTCCACGAAATAATCACAATTTTCCTCGTCCAAAACTTGAGAGGAAACCACCTCGAGTCTTTACTCCTTTTGCTAAAAGTCGGACTCGACTTTTTGAAGGATTGAAAGTAGCCGGTCTGATACACACAATTGATCCCAAAAATATCAATGTTAATTCTAGACATTACATGGCCGATCTTCATTGTGCTTACCATTCAGGAGGTGTCGGTCATACCATTGAAGATTGCATCAACTTGAAACATAAAATTCAAGACTTGATTGATCAAAAGGTTGTAACTCTTCAAACTGTCATACCCAATGCCAATGCTGATTCACTGCCGAATCGTGGAGAGTTTACCGTTAACACGGTCGAGGTCAAAGAAAATTGGTGTGTGGATAAAACCAGAATCCAACCTTGATATCCATGAGAAAGTTGTAGCTTCACTGAGCATAATTGAGAAATCCGGATTTGTGGTCATGGATCCATATCAAGCGTTTGATTTAGTGCCAAAAGATGATCAGAGCAAGAAGGAGGTCAATCATATATCGCCAAAGCCTTTGCCGCATTTGTATCAGTCTTTTCTGTTAGACAAATACGCCAATGATGACAATCTCAGTGAAGGAATTAGGGGTCCTCTTGAAGAAAGTGACATTGTGCTGAAGGAATTGATCAAAACATCAAGCATACGAGACGCCGAGCCAATGGAGCAAGTTCTTAATTGGACTTCCACGCCGCTCTTGAATCCTCGTTCATCTTGATAGACAAAGATGAATCTTATGTCATTTTTTAATTTCCCTTGTAATATTTTGAAAAAGTAAAAATGGTCCATAGTCATGGCGAAAGTTCATATTTCCTTATTTTCAATGAAAACCTCTTCTATTGCTAAAATTTATTCCACTTGCTTTAATTTTTCCATCTAACAACCTTTGGGTTTGTTTTAGTAAAAATAATCTTAAACCTGTCAACATCATGTCATGTCACAAGCTGAATGAACAAACGAGATAGATGACGATGTGTTTTAAGAGTATGATGAGGAGATCATGATATCTGAATACATCGCCAAAGAATTGAAATAACTCGAGAATCATGATAAGTCAAATCTTGATAACACATAAAAGGGCGATAGTGTCAAAGAGAATAGAATCAGTTTCTATCAAAGCTCGGAAAAGAGAAATCAATAACTTACTTAGGCAATACATCGATACAGTTGTCTGATGACATGTCGTAGGTGAGCATAGATATTCATCTTAAGTGGTCAATCGACTCACATGCTATCAAGAGTATTAATATTTAAAGATTCAGAACTTTTTCTGTTTTCTCCGTGTAATCGCATCATTTCTTTGTAATCATCTTATGTTATATAGTTAGGAAATTATCTTTTGTAATACGAACTACATCTGACCTGAAATCTCAAGAATGAGATACATAGGCGGCCTATGTCGGCCTCGGTCGTTTCCTTATCAAAATTTCATATTTTTCATAACCCTCGAGAGGGGAACTATGTTTGACCTAATTCCTGCCTCAACGGGATACGTAGGCGCCACAAGGGTTCGGTCATATATCCCGTAAGATTTCTATTTTTCCTTTACAATAGAAACCAGGACAAAAATTTTGAGAGGGGCTAAAAAATTCTCAAGAAGAAACTAAAACATTCTCAAGAATAAGATCTCTCCAACAGGTCAAAACTTAAAATACATTGTGAGTTGCAACTGGGACAAAATTTTTGAGGGGGTCTCAAAAATTCTACAAGTCATACATAAAAAGTTTGAAATACATTGAGACGTCTAATTGAGACGAAATTTTTGAGAGGGACTCAAAAATTCTTAAGAAGGGGATCTCTCCAACAAATCAAGACTTAGATACATTGTGAGTTGCAACCCAGATATAATGTTTGAGGGTATCTCAAAAATTCTACAAGTCATATATCGAAAATCAAGATATGCTGAGACATAACTGGGAAAGAAATTTTGAGAGGAACTTAAAAATTCTCAAGAAGAAAATCCCTAACAAGTCAAGAGTTGAGATACATTGTGAGTTGCAACTGGGACAGAACTTTTGAGGGGGTCTCAAAAATTCTATAAGTCATGTATCAACAGTTCGAGGTACACCGAGACATATAACCAGGACAAAACTGAAGAAGAAAATCCCAAACTAGTCAAGACTAAAGTCACATTGCGAATTGCAACTAGGACAGAATTTTTGAGAGGGACTCAAAAATATCTACAACTCATATGTCAAATATTTGAGATACTCCAAGACATCTAACTGGAAATAAATTTTTGAGGATGGGTTCAAAAATTTCTTCACGCAACACTGGAAGTATGCAATTAATTTTGAACATTTCAAGCATGATCAAAAGTTTAAAGATAAACGATCTCTGACATTGTTAAAGTTCAAAGTTAACTTCAGCAATCTTAAGCACCGTTGGATTTCAGAGTCGACTACAAAACTTTCCAACTATGGAGGACTTCGGGAGAACCAAGTCAGAAACTTCTCAAGCTTCAAGGATATTCTGAATTCTCCAAGACAAGCTATTGGATATGTCAAAAGTTTAAACCAAGACATTCATTTAAGCTATGCATGACATGACATTTGACAGTGACTTCTTTCAAATTGATTCTCAAAAAGTTTTTTTTTCTTAAGGATTTCTTAATATGTCAAAATTTTTGTATAATTTCATCTTATTTCTATCGATAAGAAAGAGATCGGAGTGATCAACTGAAGACAGCAAGATAAGGAGCAAGCTCTTGAAGAAGTCAACACAGATCAGTTTGTTTTAAAAATTAACAATTTTTCTGTCGATGCAGGTCTATAAGATCGCCTCAAGATCATCATATTTCTCTATTCAATGAACATAGAGAATTCAAAAGGGCGAGTAGATCCCCAAAATTGAAAACTTTTCTATGGAGAAAGAAAAGTCATTGAAGTTCTTTAGAAGAAAAGCAACATTTGAAAGTACGAGCAACAACACCTCGTTCAAATCTCCAATAAAGCACCAGTCACATTGAACACAAAATGTTCAAAATGGGAACAAGTGAAGACATCACTCTCAACATGTACAAGCATCTACAAAGATATCAAATTACATGTTTTCAGCATCAAGAACTATTGGAAAATATTCATGAATCCCGTTGAAAACAAACACGGTAATGTGAACAACCCAGAGGGCCATCATGTATGCAAATTCCAGAGGGCCATTGCATCTTCAAACGCCAAGAGGTCCATTACATCTTCAAACGCCAAGAGGGCCATTGCATATTCAAATTGCTGAGAGGGCCATCATCTTCAAATATCGAGAAGGTCATTTCATTCAAACCGCTAAGAGATTGAAGATTAAACCGCCAAGAGGGCCATCATCTTCCATTGCCAAGAGGGTCATTGCATTCAAGCTGCTAAGAGGTCCATTGCATTCAAATGCCAAGAGGGACATTGCATTTTAAAATGCCGAGAGGGCCATTGCATTCAAACCGCTAAAAGGTTGCACCTTCAAACGCTGAGAGAGCCGTTATATTCAAATGCCGAGAGGGCCATTGCATTCAAGCCGCCAAGAGGGCCATTGAATCTTCAAATGCCAAGAGGACCATCACCTTCATTTGCCGAGAGGGCTATTGCATTCAAATGCCGAGAGGGCCATTGCATTCAAATGCTGAGAGGTCCATCGCATTTTCAAATACCGAGAGGGCCATCAGCGTCAAACGCCAAGAGGGCCATCATTTTCCAACACCAAGAGGGTCCTTATCTTCAAATCGCCAAGAGGTCTGCAGGCCATCATCTTCAACCGCCAAGACAACCATCATCTTCCATTGCCAAGATGGCTATTACATATTCAAATCGCCAAGAGGGTCATTGCATATTCAAATTGCCGAGAGGGAAATTATATTCAAACGCCGAGAGGGACACCATATTCAAATGCCGAGAGGGTCATTGCATTCAAGCCGCCAAGAGGTCTATTGCATCTTCAAACGCCGAGAGGTCCATCATCTTCAAGCCGCCGAGAGTGCCATTGCATCTTCAAACGCCGAGATGGCCATTAAATTTTCAACAACCAAGAAAGTCATTGCATCTTCAAATGCCGAGAGAGTCATTGCTTATTCCAACGCCAAAAGATCAACATAATCTTAAAATCAAGCTTCGACAACATCATCCCACCATGGATCAACATTCATCCTTCCAATGGATCATCAATGTAGCAGCACCATCTTATCGATCGAGCATCAATATCTTCATCATCAATGTAGAAGCATCATCTTATCGATCGAGCATCAATATCTTCATCATCAAAGTAGCAGCAACATCCTATCAATGAAGTTTGTCATCAACAATATTACATTATCGATAAATTCATCATCATGTTGCATCATATCAATTCATCATCTACTGTGTCAAAACTGATGGAAGTTGACGTTAGAATATTTTTAAAAATGTGTGTCGAAGAGGGTAAAACGTAACACCTCTCTATGTAAATTACAGTTTCTACTAACAAGTTTGTTTCAATCTATACCGAGAGCATCCAAGAGGATGAATTCTCTAATCAAATCAGAGGTACGGACGACATCAAAAGGGATGCAACACAACGTGGAACATTTTCTTAGAAGCGAACTGGGACATAGTCTAAAGAGGAGTATCAAACTCTTAGGACGCGAGCTGAGGAGCAACTTCCACTATAATCAAACCACACCTCTATCAAAAGGCGTGTGGGTTCTTCTTTTAGTTCGTGGGTTTCAGTTTCGCATCCAGAAAACATCTCACACTCACCGGAGACAACTTTCTAATCTAAGTAATAGTGCACCACGAGCTTTAGAAATTATGTCCATGTAAGTTCTTAATTATGGGTGTGAACTGCACCACATTCATGGCTAAGAGGTTGCAAGCCTCTTTTTCACACTCGACTTACTCGTCACTCCTCTAGAACCAAAGGTTATCTTGCATAAAAGATTTCCTTTTCAACCAATCGAGTCGAACTACAAACACCTGATTCCTAAGGTTTAAGGATATGTAGGCGGACTCAATGTTAAAAACTCGGCTGTATTTCGACATCCTCTTATAAATTGTATTCTCATGCATTCCGAACTCTTCATAATTCGATACCGGAATAGCTTTCAAATCCTTTCATAATCGTACGTCAAATCAAGCGTATCGAACTACAAGTGGCCTGAATTCTTATATAGTCTGAGATATGTAGGAAACCCAATTCTAAGGTTTGGCCATAATTTTTAAAGTCCGTACCATCTTTCCTACGGATGAAGATGTGGTCGGTCAAAATTGGATCCGTCAATTTCATCTGCCTCGAATTTCTTTCATCAATCAAAGTCAAAAGAGGGACAACTGTTAACACCCAATTTTTGCCCTCCAATATATAAATTAATCATCGAGCTTCTTAAATTTCAAACGATTTAAAATAATTAGTCAATAAATATAGTTTCCAAGTTATTTTAAATAGTTTCATCATTTTTTTTATAATTTTAAATAATTTATATGATCTATATAATTATATATAATTAGTATATTTTATGAATATTCGAAAACCATCTCAAAAAGATTTTACTTTTTAGTTGAATATTTTATTAAATTATTTTATTTTGAGTTTGCATATATATTTTTTTAGTTATTAATTTATAATCAATTTAATTATTATATCTCCTTAAGATTAAGAAGTTCGTTATTTAATTTATGAAAATTTGTCTTGTTGAAATTTATAGTCAATTGCTTATTCTATTTTTAACCCTTTAAAAGACCAAAAAATGGGCTTATTCCATCAGCCCACTTTATAATTCTCAACTCCTTTTCCAATTCCAAACTTTAAGCCCAATTCACTAAAACTCTTATAAGCCCATCAAAGACAAATCCAATACCAAAGAAACCCAGAAATTTCCTGTCCATTACAAACATTACATACATCAATACAACGCCCCCACCCCTGTACTCCTGTGTGTTTTCTTCACCTAAATCAACCCGGAAATCGCGTCGCCTACCCTACAGAATCCATATGCTAGCAGCCTCAATGTCACTTCGTCGTCCCCTTTTTCCTCCTTTTCAGGGATTTCCCATCCCTTTCCATTATTGCCTTGAGAAAGGGATATGAATTTGAATTTCAAAATTTTGACCGTTTTATCGACCCCAAATTCCTTCTATATAAACTTCCATCTTCTTTAGTGTTGGGGGCAGAAAAATGGTTATGGCAGAAAAACGGTGATGAGAGAAAAATGGTGATGACAGAAAATGGTGGTGAGAAAAAAATAGAGTTGGAAAAGGGGTGTGTGTGAGGAAGACCAAAAAAAAAAAGTTTTAGAAGGGAGCGACTTTGGGGGCACCCTCTTAGGAACAAGTTTATTTTTACTCAAAAATAACATAAGGTTTATAGCCTAAAGGTTAATCATTGTATAAAAGTGTTTTATCGATTCTCCTCTTTCTTAAATCAAACTTGTGTTGGTGGAGGCTTGTTTTGAAGTTAAGCTAGTCGTCTCAGTTCGCTGCACCGAAAAAGGTAAATTACCTTTTGATCTTAATTCATTTGTTAGCTAATGTTGTGTTTAGGAACAGGGTGAAGTTTTCAAACGCCCTTATGAATTTTCTGTTGATTTTATCCCTTCCTAAGGCTTCTGTTCGTCTTACCTGTTATTTTCTAGTTGATGTTGGATAATAGATGTTTTAGCATAAGTTTGTGTGTGATTAGTTTGTTTGTGTATGAAGTGTATTTCCTAATGCTCTCTATTTGCATATTATGTCAGAAATTGTAGCCTTGACATTCATGTTCAAGCAACCTATTGTTGCTAATAGTAGCAACGTGTTTACCCCGTGATCGAACTCTATGAATGTCCTACTGTTCAACATGTTGTGTTTCAGATCAAGTTTTTGTTTTCTTTGTGTTTGATGTCAGCCAAAATGATTTTCCAGTAGCTCATTTATGTATAAGGAAAAATTTAGTCAACTGGCTAGTCTCCAAAATACATATCCGATCCATAGGATGTTTCTTCCCATTCTCCCTGCAAATTGTAGTCAAATCATCCTCATGTTTGTCACATATGGGAGTATTGATTTCTCTGCTTCCCTGTTTCCTTTACTGTTGGTGATTTCTCTTACAATAATGATAAATGAGTATCATTATCCCTTTAAATTTTTGTTTATGTGACTGTCTATGTTGTGTTGTTAGTTTCTTCATTTAAATGGGTTGATTTGTAGTTGAAAATTGGGGGGCTGTTGAGTTAAAGATTTGACAAAGGTTCAGACTTGGTCATTTCCTTTTTAAAAGTATTATTTTTTAGAGATATACTTTTGGCTTATTTGAGTGTTGTGCAACTTGTGCTAAGAAATTAATTAACTTTATCTTAAATGTGATGTAATGTTGTCGTTGTCAAGTATGATTTCACTGACTTGATGATTATCTTATATTTTTGACATATGAACTCGTTGTTTGATTATGGTTTTATGTGCCTTTAATTTGCATATCAATTTTCTAAAAATGAGGTTTTGTAGTATAAGAATTTTGATCACTATGACTTGCCTTAAATTCTTCTTTCTCCATTTGCATTTGCCAAACTCATGGTCACTGTCATCCCCTTTGCTTTGCTGATGAGTTGTGTTCCCTTATATTTATTACTTGTTGTTCACTTAATACTTTTTTATCGGAGGTTGGGAGATATTATTATTGGATGCTATTGCTTATCATCATTTTTTCTTTGTGTGCGTGTGAACCCCTTCCGAGTCCATGATGGACTCATCTCTTGCATTTCCTTGAGTTGTGGTTCGTCTTTGAGTCAGCCTCATCAGCGTTCAAGAAAAATGGAAGCTGAAACAGGTGTTCGGAAAGTCCAAAAATGGGCAGTATACATGTTGTATACAGAAGTATACACTAGTATACATGGTGATTATTGATATACAGGTCCAACAATCAAAATACAGATTTTGAAAGTTGAAGTGGATTGCATACATCTGGTATACAACCCAAGATACAGAAAACGGGGCTGATGTACGAGTTGTATACACCGACATACAACTTGTGTATACAAAATCGGGAATCAATTTTACAGTCCAAAAAACAATCAACAGCTTTGGCCCTATGTTTCTGGGCAGTGATAGGCCCAAAGGCCCACACTCTTCTCTTCCTCTCTTTGTCATTTAATTGTCTTTAGTTATTGCTTGTTATTTTTATCATTAACTCTAACTTTAGAATTGTTAATTAACTTAATTGAATTCCCCAAAAGACGAACATTATTCTTTATGTTAGTTTATTATAATAAATTTTATCAACTCTTATACTTTTGTTGAATATTTGAGTCAAAACTCTTTATTTATTCTTCAATTAATTCAAAATAGTTTTTACGTCTTAATTAATAAAATTGGTTTAATTGTTATATAAATGTATCAAATAAATATAAAATTGAATTAATCTAGTTTTGCCAAAATTCAATTACTTGTAATTTAATACAAATATTTTAATTAAAATCTTTTTTTGTTGAAAAAATTAAAAAAAAAATGTTCTTTGTTTAACTATTTCCTCAAGTTAATTATTTTCCTAAAAAATAGACAAAAATAATTAACCTAAGTCATTGAATAACCGTGTGTTAGCGGACGCTTCAAATACCTTAAAAACCTTCTTGAAGCGTAAATAAGAACCTCTTACCGATTTTTTCTAAACATAGTAAGATTTAATCTGTTAAGATCTTTTTAAATTAAGTTTTCTTAATTTCTTTAAAAAATTAATTGGCGACTCTTTTTATGTATTTATTTAAATTGTTTTATGCTTAGAACATTTCAAAAAGTATTTTTTCTAAAGATAGTAAAATTACGGCATAACAGCCACGACTGATGGTCGATGACGCATGCCGTTGGCTGACGTGCACATTCCACGTCAAATGCATGTAAATATTGGTTGATGTTGAATGGAAGACTCTAATTCTGTCGAGCCGATGCGCACATGCCAGGTTAGATGCATGCATGCCTTGACTGATGGTACATGTCGTTGAGTGACGTAGCCTGCCGATATGCGGAGGACATGTCAGATGCGTGCAGGCTTCTGATGATGATGTCTGTCGTTGGCCGACGTCGCTTGACTGATGCGTGCAGGTCACAATCGATGTCGCCAAGCCGATAAGCACATGCCATGACTACTGTCGCCCAGCCGATTCGCACATTCCACGTTTTTCACGTGAAGGCCTTGGCCGTTGTCATGTAACGTTGACCGATGCTCGCAGGCCATGAACGATGTCGCCTTACCGATGCGCACACTTAATGGGTGATGCTTGCAGGCCTTGGCAGTTGCTGATTCCATTGACATACGTTGTTCTCCACATGCGCACAAGCTATGTCTGATACGTGGAGGCCATGACCGATGTCTCTTAGCCGATGCACACACACCACATTTGATTCGTGCATGCCTTGTCCAATGCCACCTCACATTGACAGACATCGTATGACAATACAAGCACATCCAACATCCGATGCGTGCAGTCCATTCGGCCAAAGGCCAAAGTCAATAGGGGCAGACCATGTCCGACTTCGCTGAAAGTTGTGTGTTAGCCAAGGGCGATGGGGGCAGGCCCCGCTAAACATTGGTTGACCGATGTTTGTAGGCCACGCCCGAAGATTACTAACTAATGTGCACAATGCGGGAAGTCCACAATCAACGTCAGCAGAGCCAGGTGCATAGGCCACGACTGATGCGGGTACTCCACGGTCAATGTGTCATGGACGATGACGCATGCCGTTGGCCGACGTGCACATTCTACGTCAAATGCATGTAAGAATGTGTTGATGTTGAATGGAAGACTCCAATTTTGCCCAGCCGATGAGCACATGCCACGTTAGATGCATGCATGCCTTGACTGATGGTACTTGTCGTTGAGTGACGTAGCCTTCCGATACGCGCAGGACACGTCAGATGCGTGCAGGCTTTTAATGATGATATCTGTCATTGGCCGACGTCGCCTGACTGATGCGTGTAAGCCACGATTGATGTCGGCAAGCCGATAAGCACATGCCATGACTAAAGTCGCCCAGCTGATGCGCACACTCCACTTTGATGCGTGAAGGCCTTGGCCGATGTCATCTGACGTTGGCCGATGCTCGCAGGCCATGACCGATGTCGCCCTACCGATGCGCACACGTCATGGATGATGCTTGGAGGCCTTGGCAGTTGCTGATTCCATTGGCAGACGTCGTTCTCCACATGTGCACAAGCTATGTCTGATACGTGGAGGCCATGACCGATGTCGTCTAGCTGATGCGCACATACCATATTTGATTCGTGCATGTAACAACCCTAAAAATGGATAAGATAAGAAATGCTTAATGTGTCAAGAATGCCTATGATTAGACCAGGGTTCACACGGATTGATGCGCGTAGAACCTGCCTCGGAACCCTTGCTACAACAAAGCCAACTAACTTGGGGAGTTAGTTGAGCTTGGAAAGGTTGGGTCCAACCATGTAGGGCTCTCGAATACGAAGATTTACTCGAAGGAGTCTTTACCGGACTTAAAAAGAGGAAATCTTAGGTTTGGAGGGTCTAGGGTTAAAATGGTCTTTTTCCTGGCTAAGGGTAGTATCGTAATTACCCTAAATATGTAGTTAATTATTTAATTAATAAGGTGGAGGGGCAATTTGGGGAGAGAGGGCCGAAATTGAGCTCTTGAAGTGAAGTCTTGCTCCACCCGGGTTCGAACCTAGGTGGAAGCAATGAATTAATGTGATTTTTATTTAAGCTATTGAATAAATTTAATTAATTAATAATTATTATTCGTTAGCTGATTTAAAATAAAAAAAAATCAAATTTTTATTAAGTAAACAAAACCCTATTGACTAAGTCCTAAAACTAGACTCCTAAGCCTCCAATAACTCCAACTCTCTCGTCCTAAAACTAAACTCCTAAGCCTCCTATAACTCCAACTCAATCTCACGTTTATCTCTCCACTCTCACGCTCAGTCTCTCTTCTTCTTTGACACGAATATTCTTTGCCAAAATAAGATACAAAAGCAGAAAAATAAACCAAGTTCTTCACACTTGAAGAACTCACACGAAATCACAAGAAAACAAAAGTTAATCGCACACTAGGCTAAGGGAGGTTGTCATTCGAGTGGAGTTGACATTGAGGAGGCTTAGACATGTTCTTGGGTGAAGCTTTTGGGCAGCAAGTCAAGGGTTTAACGTCAAAAAGGTATGGGTTTTCTTCTCTCTTGGTCCCTTTCCCAAGAGACCCCTTAAGGTTCATATTATTCATTCAAAAACTAGGATTGTTTCCCCTTTTGCATCACCCTGTCACTAGCTCCCAATTAATCGTAGGTTGGGTATGATTGCTGGTAGATTTAGGTGTATGTTATATTTTCATGATGAATATGATTATGTTTGTGTACTTGAAATCGTATGAAAGACAACCATGTATTCGAAATTTTGTGCAAGTGTGTGCGTGTGCAAAAATGTTACTGTAAATGGGGTCCTCGAGTTAAGGCTTCAAATTTGATAATGTTTTGGTTGTCATTTTACGTGCATAAACCTATGTAAATCGTGATGTTCATTAAAATGGAAGTGTGGCTGATTTGAGTATCAATATTTTAGCTAAACAAATCTATGAAAATGCACCCGAAAAAGTGTGAAATGATCTATGAATTTCCCTAAGATTTCAAGTGAAAATGTTGGTGAAAATAATCTAAAAAGATGACTAAATTTCCAGCAAACTTACAAGTTTAGTTTAGGCTAAATGTAGAGGAATAAATCTGGAAATTTAATTGAGTATAAAGGGATGAGGCCACCAGGATTCGAACCTTGACCTCATCCGTGTCTTGCCTTGAAATCGCAGGAAAAGGAATGGGATCAGGGGGAATCGATATGGGGTACGCTGGCTGCAAAAGTAGAGTGCAAAAATTAATAAAATAAAATGGGAGGCGTGGGAATCGAACCCACGACCTCCAGGCAACGAGTGAAGTAAAGAAAAAAAATAAAATAAAGGAAATGTGAGGCGTGGGAATCGAACCCACGACCTCAAAGCTGTGAAGTAGAGTAAAGGAGAAAGGGAAAATAAAAGAAAATAAATTGAGGCTGTGGGGGTTCGATCCCACAACCTCACTGCCAACGCATAGATACTCAACATTTAAATGAAATTTAAAATAAGGAGGCTGTGGGGGTTCGAACCCACAACCTCTCAGTCCCAAGCGAATAAAAGAAAAATAAAGAGAGGTTGTGGGGGTTTGATCCCACAACCTCATGGTTAATGCGAAGTAGACAAGAAAAATAAATAGGAAAATAAAAGGGGGCTGTGGGGGTTCGAACCCACAACCCCTCGGCCAAGGGAGAGAGTTTCTAAGGAAAAGGAACTAAAAAAGAAATGTTGATGTTGGGGCTCGATCTAGGGTCCCAATGTCATGAGGACTAAAAATAAAATCAAGGAAAAATGTAAGTGTTGTCCAAGGGATTCGAACTTGGGTTCCCTTGCCCAAATTTCCGTATTGATATATAAGTCATACGTGAATTAAATATTCAAGAATAATGCAACCTACTTAGATCAAAATCGAGATCTTGGCATACATACAAGATACATAAGTCTTGTACTACATAATCTTAGGAAGATATGAGTCACTTAACGAACTATGACTGAAGCCTCATGGCTTGTATGTATAGACTCATAATTCTAGCATACGTTTAAAAATAAGTGAACCTAAGATGTATGTAATGAAATGAAGTACCCTAGAAGGGTTAAGTACGAGCGTAAAACACACTAAATGGCAAAGTGCATTGGCATACGATGAAATGATTATTATGTAATGAAATGATGAAACCCTAGAAGGGTTAAGTAAGAGTGTGAAACACACAAATGGCCAAGTGCATTGGCATATGATGAAATGAACATTCACATAAAATGGGGTGAGTAATTATGAAGAGCAATTGTGCTAATGTTAATGAATGTGGTGACAACATGATATGAGGCTAATGTAAAAGATGAGAACAATCTCAAATAAGCCTAAGTAAATGTTACCAAAATGTACTCACCTATCAGAGTGTAAAGTTAATGAAGAGACCAGTCTCTATGAACACTCTAATGAAAGTATTGAGATTAACACACTTAATACTAATGATGAGATGAGAAATCATCTACTGAGCTATGATGTCCTCATACTAGAAGCCAGCTTCCATGACGTATGAGTTGAATGTAATGGAACTTTATACTTAGCACCGATAGACTAGCTATGAGCGGTGATGCCTTCTTTCGGGAAGGGCGGAGGTTAACGTAACTCTCATGAGATGAGACTATCCGGCTTGCCGGGTATGGGTCTCCTTATATCTCCTAGTCTTCGAACGAATACTGCCAATATAGGGATCTGGCGGGGTTCAATTCCCATGTACGCTAGCATGGTTTGGGTCACTTTGGCCGGTGATTCCACCTCTTTTCGGTGTGGGGGAGACACTGTATTTCATGATGCTCACATGATCTATGTTGGTTAAAGTTAAAGTTCCCAATGAATGAATGAGGCCAGCCTCAAATGATGCACATAATGAAATGAATGATACCAAAGGTGTTAGGATAGGATAATCAAGAGGTGAGCTAGACTCAAGTAATGACACTAGCTTATTCTTGATCATTGCACGGCAAACCCAATGAAAGTCTTAAACTACATCCTAGGTATAACTGGTGTTCACACTAGCCTATGAACGAAATAAAATGAAGTACGTATGAATGAATGAAGCAGACTCTGTGTTTGCTAATGAAGACTCCCTAGTTGAGGTCCCATATGTTGAGCCCTCATTTTGGAAAGTCTTAATGTCAAGTCCATGATTCCAAGGTCTCATGTCATATGAATGAATGTCATAAAAGATGTTATGTGCTATATGCTATATGATATGTGTTATGTGTAAGATGTTATGTGTTGTGTGCAATATGATAAGTATGATGATGCATGTTACTCTCATGTTATGACTTTCCTAATCCAAATTTGGAAAGCTCACTGAGTTTTCTAATGCAAATTTGGAAAGCTCACTGAGTTTCCTAATTCAAATTTGGAAAGTTCACTAACTTTCCTAATCCCAATTTTGCAAGTCCACTGACTTGACTTTCCATAATCATGTTGTTAGGAAAGAGCTATTCTTCCTCATGCATGTCATTGGTGTGTGCTTGCATATACCCATACTTAGTACAAGTGTGTACTAATCCCATACAACTCTATATTTTTAGGTGCAGGCACAGGTGGACGCTAGAGCTTACAGGTTGACGTTGCAGCTATCCGGACGTGGACCTTTCATCCGGACTTGGTTGGCCCTCATGCTTTCGAGGATGTCTACCGTTATTATCTAGCTTAGATGTAGGCTTTAGCTAGTGGAGAATGTTCCACTAGTGTTTCTTTCCACTTTCATTTCAGACTTTGTATTGGTGCCATTTTGGTGAAAATACGTTTAATGCAATTATGAACTGTTTCTTTCATTTGATTATCTCTATATTAGATGGTTGATTTGTGAACGCCCATGATGTTGAGTTTAAAATGTTTAGCATGAAATAAGAAAACAAAAAGTTCAAATTTTCCGCTAAAATTAACCTAAATAAAGTAAGAATGACGTATGTAGGCTTGTCTGCGACCTCTGAGAGGTCAATGACGCCGGTCTCATCTGGGGTCTAGATTCCGGTCGTGACAAAGTTGGTATTAGAGCCAGGTTAAATTCCGAGAATAATGAGTTCACATCAACCACATTGAGTAGTTTCTAAGTCATAGTAGTGAAGTGCACCACTATCCTGAATTAGAGACTGCATGATGCATAGGAAAATTTCCCTTCTTCTGATCTTATCGTGCTTTTCCTAATGTCTAAATTCTTGGTGTTATAAGCGTCTCTAACATCAATCTTTGTTGTTTTCAGAGAATGAATACTAGGAGAACCATTGGTCAGAGGAGAGGAGGTGCAGCTGCTGGGGACTATCAGGTTCCACCCCAGGCTCCAGCTGAAGGAGTGGCTATGCTGGTTAACCCAGCTGGGTTGACTGATGCGGAGGTGAGGGCATCTCTATCCCAGATGGCACAGTCCATCACTATGCAGGCCCAGGCTATGACTACCCAGGTCAACCGGTAGGATGTTCAGAGGGAGAACCCACCGGTTCGTAGCATGGCTGACATGCTGAGAGACTTCACGAGGATGAATCCTCCTACATTCACAGGGTCTAAGACTTCAGTGGACCCCCAGGAGTTTGTGGATGAGGTGCATAAGATGTTGGTGGCTAGGGGCCACAGATATTGAGAAGGCTGAGAAGGCTTCCTATCAGCTCAAGGATGTTGCACAGACTTGGTGCAAGATGTGGCAGGATAGCCGAGCTTTGGGAGGAGTTCCGGTCACTTGGGAGTTGTTTAAGACAACCTTCCTGGAGAGATTCTTTCCCAGGGAGATGAGGGAGGCAAAGGTTGAGGAGTTTATCAACCTTAAGCAGGGATCTACGACAGTCAGGGACTATTCCCTGAAGTTTGTTAAACTATCCAGGTATGCTATTTTCCTTAGTATCTAACAGCAAGGATGAGATGAGTACTGAAGTTTGTTAAATTATCCAGGTATGATACTTTCCTTTTATCTAACAATAGGGATGAGATGAGCAGATTCCTCACAGGAATCAATGGAGATCTAGAGGAGGAGTGTCGGTCTGCGATGCTCCATGATAACATGGACCTCTCCAGGTTGATGGTGCATATCCAGCAGGTAGAGGACAGCCGCAAGAAGAGGGGTGTTCGTGATGCTAGGAGGCCTAAGCCTCAAGATCAGGCAGGTCCCGGCCATGGAGGCCACAAAAACAATTTTGGCGTCCGTGAGCAGCCCAGGTTCAAGAAGGGGCAGTAGAGTTCTGGGAACTCTAATTCTCAGAGGAGTACATCACCTAGAGGAGGCAGACCTGAGCCCAAGAAGAGCAGTGGAGGTGAGATGCAGCGTCCCAAAAATAACTGTGCTAAGTGTGGCCGTGCTCACAATGGAGAGTGCAGACAGGGCACTAATGCCTGCTTCAGTTGCGGTAAGAGTGGGCACATGGTTAGAGACTGCCCATAGAACAGAGGTCAGGCTGGAGGTAATGCTCAGCCTAGGCCTAATCCACAGGGTGCAGCAGCAGCCGAGCCTTCTAAGAGGAACAGATTCTATGCCCTAAAGGGCAGGGAGGAGCAGGAGAAGTCCGCTGATGTGGTCACAGGTATGCTGCAAGTATTCTGAACTTCTGTTTATGCTTTACTTAATCCAGGGTCTACGCTTTCCTTTGTAACTGCTTTGCTTGCTCTCACTTTTGAGATATTGCCTGAAGTTCTGCAAGATCCTATAGTGGTTAGTACACCTTTAGGAGAAAATGTAAGAACTGATAGAGTATACAAGGATTGGCCAATAGTTGTAAGTGGTAAGACTATGTGTGCAGACTTGGTTGAGTTACCCATGCATGATTTTGATGTTATTCTTGGCATGGACTGGCTTCACAGTTGTTATGCTTGTTTGGATTGTCGTAGTAGAGTGGTGAGATTTTGTTTCCCTGATGAAGAGGAGCTAGTCTTGGAGGGGTACAACTCGAGTCGTCCAAATCCCTTGATTTCGCACCTTAAGGACAATAAAATGATGTCCAAGGGGTTATTGTGTCATCTTGTGACTGTTAATGATTTAGATCATGACATTCCTTCCATAGACTCTGTGCCTGTAGTGAATGAGTTCCTAGATGTATTTCCAGATGATCTGCCTGGAGTCCCTCCCCCTCGAGAGATTGACTTTGGTATCGACTTAGAACCCGATACTAAACCAATTTCAATTCCTCCCTACAGGATGGCTCCAGCTGAACTCAAGGAGCTGAAGCTGCAGTTAAAAGATCTCACTAATAAGGGTTTCATTCAGCTGAGCATATCCATTTGGGGCGCTCTAGTGTTGTTTGTGAAAAAGAAGGATGGAAACCTTAGAATATGTATCGATTATCGGCAGCTCAACAAAGTCACTATAAAGAATAAGTATCCACTTCCCAGGATAGATTATTTGTTCGATCAGCTCCAAGGGTCTAGTTTCTTCTCTAAGATTAATCTTCGTTCAAGGTATCATTAGCTTAGGGTTAGGGATGGAGATATCCCAAAGATAGCATTTCGTACCCGTTATGGTCATTATGAGTTCTTAGTCATGTCATTTGGTCTCACTAATGCACCAGCTGCATTTATGGACCTCATGAACCGAGTCTTCCGTGAATACCTTGATTCTTTCGTCATAGTATTCATTGATGACATCCTCATCTACTCTAGGACCAAGGAAGAGCATGAACAACATTTGAGACTAACCTTGCAGGTACTTAGACAACATCAGTTGTATGCCAAATTCAGCAAGTGTGAATTCTGGCTTAGATCAGTGACCTTACTCGGTCATGTTGTGTCCGATCAGGGCATGGAGGTGGATCCCAGGAAGATTGAGGCTGTGAAAAACTAGACAAAGCCTCTTACTCCCACTGACATCCGTAGTTTTCTGGGATTGGCTGGTTACTACCGCAGGTTCTTGGAGGGCTTTTCTTCCATTGCTGCCCCACTAACAGCTTTGACTAAGAAGAAAGCCAAGTTTGAATGGACGAAGATTTGTGAGAAGAGTTTCCAGGAGCTCAAGGACAGACTCACTTCAGCCCCGGTGCTTACTTTGCCTAAGTGTGGTGAGAATTACACTATTTACTGTGATGCATCTAGGGTTGATTTGGGTTGTGTTCTTATGCAGGTTGGTAAGGGGATATCCTATGCGTCCAGACAGCTCAAGGTTCATGAGAAGAATTATCCCACTCATGGCCTGGAGTTGGCAGCTGTGGTGTTTGCACTGAAGCTGTGGAGGCACTACTTGTATGGAGTGCATGTGGATGTGTTCACAGACCATAAGAGTCTCCAGTACGTGTTCACACAGAGGGAGTTGAATCTACGTTAGCGGAGATGGTTGGAGCTGTTGAAGGACTATGACATAAATGTTCACTACCATCCAGGTAAGGCTAATGTTGTAGCTGATGCTTTGAGCAGGATGAGCATGGGAAGTACAACCCACATTGAGGATGAGAAAAAGGAGTTGGCTAAAGATGTACACAGACTGGCAAAACTGGGTGTGCGATTGGTTGACTCTACTAGTGGGGGTGTTCAGTTCATCCTAGTTCTGAATCATCCTTGGTAGTTGAAATCAAGCAGGGTCAGCATCTCGATCATGTGTTGATGGAGTTGAAGGACACAGTGTTCATAAAGATGAATGAGTCTTTCGCTTTGGGAGGTGACGGCATACTTAGGTATCAAGACAGGCTGTGTGTACCAGATGTGGATGATTTGCGGACCAGGATTGTTGCAGAGGCCCTTGGTTCCAGATATTCTATACATCAAAGTTCCACCAAGATGTATCATGATCTTAAGCAGATTTATTGATGGGATGGCATGAAGAAGGACATTGCAGAATATGTGGCCAAGTGTCCTAATTGTCAGCAGGTTAAGACAGAACATCTTAAGCCTAGCGGTCTTACTCAGATTATTGAGATTCTGACTTGGAAGTGGGAGGCCATTAATATGGACTTCGTGGTTGGTCTTCCAAGGACTAGGATACAGCATGACTCCATATGGGTTATTATGGACAGGATGACTAAGTCTGTCCACTTTATCCCTGTGAAGTCTACTTACAGAGCCGAGGATTATGCGAGACTCTACATTGATGAGATTGTGAGATGGCATGGGAATCCTTTTGTCTATCATTTCAGATAGAGGAGCTCAGTTTACTTCACATTTCTGGAGATCTTTCCAGAAGAGCTTAGGCACGCATGTAAAGCTTAGTACTGCCTTTCATCCTCAGACTGATGGGCAGGCAGAGTGCACCATTCAGATATTGGAGGACATGTTGAGAGCGTGTGTGATTGACTTCAGGGGTAGTTGGGATGACCATCTGCCTTTGATAGAGTTCTCGTATAATAATAGCTATCACTCCAACATTGAGATGGCACCGTTTGAGGCACTGTATGGTAGGAGGTGTAAATCTCCAGTTGGGTGGTTCGAGGTTGGAGAGTCATCCATTTTGGGTCCAGAGATCATTCATGAGGCCTTAGAGAAGGTCAGAGTGATTAGGGACTGGTTGGCTACTGCTTATAGTCGGCAGAAGTCATGTGCAGTTAACAGAAAACGACCCTTAGAGTTTGATGTTGGTCACTAGGTCTATCTGAAGATATCACCTATGAAGGGGGTGATGAGGTTTGGCAGGAAGGGGAAGTTGAGTCCGAGGTATGTTGGGCCATACGAGATCCTACAGCATGTGGGTGAGGTGGCCTATGAGTTGGCACGGCATGCGGATCTAGCTTCTGTCCATCCAGTCTTTCATGTATCCATGTCAAAGAAGTGCCTAGATGATCCAGCATCGATTCTACCTGTGGAAGGTTTGGGCGTCGATGAAGACTTGTCCTATGAGGAGGTACCTCTTGAGATCTTAGACAGACAGATCAAGCGGCTGAGAAACAAGGAGATTGCCACAGTGAAGGTATTGTGGAGAAATCATCTTGTTGAGGGTGCTACGTGGGAGGCTGAGTCCTACATGAGATCCCGCTAACCTCATCTTTTCAGCTCTTGAGGTTAGACTCCCAACTCTTAAGTCTAAGTTTCCTTATCTCTCCATATTTTTGTTGCTATTACTTGATTGTGAATAGTGATTACGTTATGATCTGACTGGCATTATGCTAGATAGTAGTAGTGTCATTCGGAGATGAATGTTCCTAAGGGGGGGATAATGTAACAACCCTAAAAATGGATAAGATAAGAAATGCTTAATGTTTCAGGAATGCCTATGATTAGACCAGGGTACACACGGATTGATGCGCGTAGAACCAGACCTCGGAACCCTTGCTACAGCCAAGCCAACTAACTTGGGGAGTTAGTTGAGCTTGGAAAGGTTGGCTCCAACCATGTAGGGCTCTCAAATATGAAGATTTACTCGAAGGAGTCTTTACCGGACTTAAAAAGAGGAAATCTTAGGTTTGGAGGGTCTAGGGGTAAAATGGTCTTTTTCCTGGCTAAGGGTAGTATCGTAATTACCCTAAATATGTAATTAATTATTTAATTAATAAGGTGGAGGGGCAATTTGGGGAGAGAGGGCCGAAATTGAGCTCTTGAAGTGAAGTCTTGCTCCACCCGGGTTCGAACCTAGGTGGAAGCAATGAATTAATGTGATTTTTATTTAAGCTATTGAATTAATTTAATTAATTAATAATTCTTATTCATTAGCTGATTTAAAATAAAATAAAAATCAGATTTTTATTAAGTAAACAAAACCCTATTGACTAAGTCCTAAAACTAGACTCCTAAGCCTCCTATAACTCCAACTCTCTCTCACGTTTATCTCTCCACTCTCACACTCAATCTCTCTCTTCTTTGACACAAAAATTCTCTGCCAAAATAACATACAAAATAATAAAAATAAACCAAGTTCTTCACACTTGAAGAACTCACAAGAAATCACAAGAAAACAAACGTTAATCGCACACTAGGCTAAAGGAGGTTGTCATTCGAGTGGAGTTGACATTGAGGAGGCTTAGACGTGTTCTTGGGTGAAGTTTTTGGGCAGCAATTCAAGGGTTTAACATAAAAAACGTATGGATTTTCTTCTCTCTTGGTCCCTTTCCCAAGAGACCCCTTAAGGTTCATATTATTCATTCGAAAACTAGGATTGTTTCCCCTTTTGCATGACCCTGTCACTAGCTCCCAATGAATCATAGGTTGGGTATGATTGCTGGTAGATTTCGAAGTATGTTATGTTTTCGTGATGAATATGATTATGTTTGTGTACTTGAAATCGTATGAAAGACAACCATGTATTCGAAATTTTGTGCAAGTGTGTGCGTGTGCAAAAATATTACTATAAATGGGACCTCGAGTTAAGGCTTCAAATTTGATAATATTTTGGTTGTCATTTTACGTGCATAAACCTATGTAAATCGTGATGTTCATTAAAATGGAAGTGTGGCTGATTTGAGTATCAATATTTTAGCTAAACGAATCTATGAAAATGCACCCCAAAAAGTGTGAAATGATCTATGAATTTCCCTAAGATTTCAAGTGAAAAGGTTGGTGAAAATAAGCTAAAAAAATGACTAAATTTCAAGCAAACTTACAAGTTTAGTTTAGGCTAAATGTAGAGGAATAAATCTGGAAATTTAATTGAGTATAAAGGGATGAGCCCACCAGGATTCGAACCTGTGAGCTCACCCGTGTACTGCCTTGAAATCGCAAGAAAAGGAATGGGATCAAGGGGAATCGATATGGGGTACGCTGGCTGCAAAAGTAGAGTGCAAAAATTAATAAAATAAACTGGAAGGCGTGGGAATCAAACCCACGACCTCCAGGCAGCGAGTGAAGTAAAGAAAAAAATAAAAGAAAAGAAATGTGAGCAGTGGGAATCGAACCCACGACCTCAAAGCTGTGAAGGAGAGTAAAGGAGAAAGGGAAAATAAAAGAAAATAAAGTGAGGCTGTGGGGATTCGATCCCACAACCTCACTGCCAACACATAGATACTCAACATTTAAATGAAATTTAAAATAAGGAGGCTGTGGGGGTTCGAACCCACAACCTCTCAGTCCAAGATAATAAAAGAAAAATAAAGAGAGACTGGGGGGGTTTCATCCCACAACCTCATGGTTAATGCGAAGTAGACAAGGAAAATAAATAGGAAAATGAATGGGGACTGTGGGGGTTCGAACCCATAACCCCTCGGCCAAGGGAGAGAATTTCTAAGGAAAAGGAACTAAAAAAGAAATGTTGATGTTGGGCTCGATCTAGGGTCCCAATGTCATGAGGACTAAAAATAAAATCAAGGAAAAATATAAGTGTTGTCCAAGGGATTCGAACTTGGATTCCCTTGCCCAAATTTCCGTATTGATACATAAGTCATACGTGAATTAAATATTCAAGAATAATACCACCTACTTAGATCGAAATCGAGATCTTGGCATACATACAAGATACCTAAGTCTTGTACTACATAATCTTAGGAAGATATGAGTCACTTAACGAACTATGAATGAAGCCTCATGGCTTGTATGTATAGACCCATAAGTCTAGCATACGTTTAAAAATAAGTGAACCTAAGATGTATCTAATGAAATGAAGTAACCCTAGAAGGGTAAGTACGAGGGTAAAACACACTAAATGGCCAAGTACATTGGCATACGATGAAATGATTATTATATAATGAAATGATGAAACCCTAGAAGGGTTAAGTAAGAGTGTGAAACACACAAATGGCCAAGTGCATTGGCATATGATGAAATGAACATTCACGTAAAATGGGGTGAGTAATTATGAAAAGCAATTGTGCTAATGTTAATGAATGTGGTGACAACATGATATGAGGATAATGTAAACGATGAGAACAATCTCAAATGAGCATAAGTAAATGTTACAAAAATGTACTCACCTATGAGAGTGTAAAGTTAAAGAAAAGACCAGTCTCTATGAACACTCTAATGAAAGTATTGAGATTAACACACTTAATAATAATGATGAGATGAGAAATCATCTATTGAGCTATGATGTCCTCATACTAGAAGCCAGCTTTCATGACGTATGAGTTGAATGTATTGGAACTTTATACTAATCACCGATACACTAGCTATGAGCGGTGATGCCTTCTTTCAGGAAGGGCGGAGGTTCACGTAAATCTCATGAGATGCGACTGTCCGGCTTTCCCGGTATGCGTCTCCTTATATCTCCTAGTCTTTGAACCTATACTGGCAATTTAGGGATCTAGCGGGGTTCAATTCCTATGTACTCTAGCATGTTTTGGGTCACTTTGGCTGGTGATTCCACCTTTTTTTGGTGTAGGGGAGACACAGGATTTCATGATGCTCACATGATCTATGTCAGTTAAAGTTAAAGTTCCCAATGAATGAATGAGGCCAGCCTCAAATGATGCACATAATAAAATGAATGATACCAAAGGTGTTGGGATAGAATAATCAAGAGGTGAGCTAGACTTAAGTAATAACACTAGGTTATTCTTGATCATTGCACAGCAAACCCGATGAAAGTCTTAAACTACATCCTAGATATAACTGGTGTTCACACTAGCCTATAAACGAAATAAAATAAAGTACGTATGAATGAATGAAGCAGACTCTGTGTTTGCTAATGAAGACTCCCTATTTGAGGTCCCATATGTTGAGCCCTCATTTTGGAAAGTCTTAATGTCAAGTCCATGATTCCAAGGTCTCATGGCATAAAAATGAATGTTATAAAAGATGTTATGTGCTATATGCTATATGATATGTGTTATGTGTAAGATGTTATGTGTTGTGTGTAATATGATAAGTAAGATGATGCATGTTACTCTCATGTCATGACTTTCCTAATCCAAATTAGGAAAGCTCACTGACTTTCCTAATCCAAATTTGGAAAGCTCACTGACTTTCCTAATCCAAATTTGGAAAGTTCACTAACTTTCCTAATCTTAATTTGGCAAGTCCACTGACTTGACTTTCCATAATCATGTTGTTAGAAAAGAGCTATTCTTCCTCATGCATGTCCTTGGTGTGTGATTGCATATACCCATACTTAGTACAAGTGTGTACTAAACGCATACAACTCTATTTTTTAGGTGCAGGCACAAGTGGACGCTAGAGCTTACAGGTTGACGTTGTAGCTATCCAGAAGTGGAGCTTTCATTCGGACTTGGTAGGCCCTCATTCTTTCGAGGATGTCTACCGTTATTATCTAGCTTAGATGTAGGCTTTAGCTAGTGGAGCATGTTTCACTAGTGTTTCTTTCTACTTTCATTTCAGACTTTGTATTGGTGCCGTTTTGGCGAAAATACGTTTAATGCAATTATGAACTGTTTCTTTGATTTGATTATCTCTATATTAGATGGTTGATTTGTGAACACCCATGATATTGAGTTTAAAATGTTTAGCATGAAATAAGAAAATAAAAAGTTTAAATTTTCCGCTAAAATTAACCAAGATTAAGTAAGAATGACATATGTAGGCTTGTCTGCGACCTCTGAGATGTCAACGACGCCGGTCTCGTCTGGGGTGTAGATTCCGGTCGTGACAGTGCATGCCTTGGGCAATGCCACCTCACATTGACAGACATCGTATGACAATACAAGCACATGCAACATCCGATCCGTGCAGTCCATGACCATTGTGTCTGCCTTTGGCCAATGTGTGCAGGCCACGACCGATGTCGCATAAATTGATGTGCACAAACAATGTTTTATGTGTGCATTCCTCGGACGATGTCGCCTGACATTGGCCGATGCAAGCAGGCCACAATCGATGCCGCCCAATAGATGTGCACACTCAACAGCTAATGGTTTAGACCTTGAACGATGTCATATGGTGTTGGCTGATGTGTGTAGGCCATGAATGATTTCGCCCAGCCGTTGCGCGCACGCCACGCATGAAGCTTGTAGGCCTTGGCTATTGCTGATGCCATTGGAAGACGTCATCGTTTGATGCTTGTAGACAATTGCCGATGATGCCTAGGTGATGTGCACACACCACGTTTATGGCATGCATGCCTTGGGAAATGTCGACTGACATTGGCAGGCGTCATTTTCCATATACGCACAAGGTACGCCCGATGCATGCAGGCCATGACCAATGTCTTCTATTGTTTTCCGATGCACGCATGCCATGACTGATGTCGCACAGTCGATACGCACACACCACCTTTGATGCATGCATGCCTTGGCTGATGTCGCCTAACATTGGCAGGCGTCGTTTTCCATATACGCACATGCTATGCCCAATGCGTGCATGCCATGACCGTTGTCATCTTCTTTTGTCCGATACGCGCAGGCCACGACTGATGTTACCTAGTCGATGCGCATACGCCATAACTGATGCTTGTAGGATTTGGCCGATGTCTTATGACATTGGCCGATGTGTGTAGGCCAGGAATGATGTCGCCTAGCAGATGCGCACATGCCACGCGTGAAGCTTGCAATCTTGGCTGATGCTGATGCCACTGGAAGACGTCGGTTGCCACTTTTGCACATGCTACGTCCGATGCTTGCAGACAATGAACGATGACGCCTAGATAATGTGCACACACCACGTTTGATGCATGCATGCCTTGGAAGATGTCGCCATACATTGGCAGACGTTGTTCTCCATATACGCACATGCTACGCACAATGCGTGCAGGCAATGAACGATGTCTTCTGTTGTTGGCCGATGCGCACAAGCCATGACTGATGTAGCCCAGTCGAAGTGCACGCACCATGTTTAATGTGTACATGCCTTGAGCGATATTGCCTGATGTTGGTAGACGTCGTTAGCCATATGAGCACGTTCGATGCAAGCAGGCCATTACCGATGACGACTGGCGTTGTCTACACGCGCATGGTACGACTAATTTCGCCAAGCTGATTAGCACATGCAAGATCTGATGCGTGCAGGCCATGACCGATGTCGCCTTCCGTTGCGCACTCACCACGTTTTATGCGTGTAGGCCTTGGCAAGTTCTCCTGACGTCTGCAGACATTGTTTCCATATGCACACATGTTACGCAGATACGTGCAGGCCATGTCCGATGTCGTTTGCCATTGGCCGATATACGCAGGGCACAACCTTTGTCGGCCAGACAATGCGCACACAACCTGTTTGATGCATAAAGCCCTTGGACGATGTCCCCTGACATTGGTAGACGTCGTTTGCCATATACGCACTCCCGATCTATGCAGGACATGATTGATGTCGTATGTCGTTGGCTGATGTGCGCATGCCTTGACTGATGTCGCCCAGCTGATGCACACATGCAACATTTGAAGCGTGCGAACCATGGTCAATATCACATTTCGTTGTGCACACACCACATTTGATGCGTGGAGGCCTTGGCCGATATCGCCTGACATTGGCAAACATCGTTTGCCAGAAGCGCACATTCTACGTACGATGCGTGCAGGCCATGACCAATGTCGCCCACCTGATGCGCACTCACCACGTTTGATGTGTGCAGGCCTTGGCAAATGTCGCCTGACGTCTGCAAACGTCCTTTGCTATATGAGCACATGTTACGCCGTTGCGTGCAGGATATGACCAATGTCATCTACCGTTGGTTGATGCGCGCAAGCTACGACTTATTTCGCTCCGTCGATGCACACACACCATGTTTGGTGCGTGCGGACCTTTAAGGATGTCGCCTGATGTTGGTGGACATCATTTTCCATATGCGCACGTCGAATGCGTGCGATCCATGAACGATGTCATTTGTCGTTCGTCGATGCGCATGTCTGATGCCCACATGCTACGTCCTATGCGTGTGCCCACATAGATCTCTTGCTTCTGTTAAGCCGATTCTGACTTAGAGGAGTAGGCATCATTTTTCCAATGAATCATGATGAACATGTACAACCCAAACATGACAATCAGTTGAATAATAAAAATGTGTGTATCTCAAACACGAATTTATAATAGTTTTACCAATAATATGATGACACGTGGCATTAATTTGATTTTTTTAAAACCTCTATTTAATTAATTCAGAATGTATTTTAAAAAATTAAAAAATTCTTTTTTTCTTACATACTCCCCCCGCCCTCACGTCGCATTCTTCAGAAAGACCCATTTCTGATTTTCCATGGAGACGGCGTCGCTCCACCTCTTTCTTCTTTTCCATTGGTATCAATAGTACAATAATACACTATTGTTGTCCATTCAAGTTAAATATGCATTCTCTTTCATTTCGATAACATTAAATTTTTTTAGTCATTGCCTTCATCTTTTATACATTAGTAACTATTTAGTAGAATTGAAAAAACAAGACTTTTGCCCAAAACAATGTATTCATATTTTTTTAATATGATAAATGAAAGTTCTTAGAGATATTTGAGACTTAAATCAACATAAGAAAAAAGAGAAAAACAAGAAAGAACAGTAGTGGGTGAGAGAAAGAGAGGTGGAGGGAGTGTGGTGTGCATGCCTGTGTAAAAAAAAGAGATAAAAATGGTGAAACAATAATAACAGAACGAGGGAAGAAGACGACTGTCCTTCTTCTTTTTTGTTAATTAATTTTTTAAAATTAATTTAGGGGCATAAATTAAAGAAAAAAAGGAAAAATACTATTTTTAATAACTTAACGCGCTCAAAGAAAGTAAATCACACGTTTTTTGCCATGTTAGCATTTTGTGTGTAATAGGAATGACTTTTGAACAAATAAGGTGTTCAATTGACGCAAGAATTAGTTGAGGTATCTAAGTGAATTATGCGGACAAGTTTAAGTGGTTGCAAATAACTTAAGCCTATGTAAAAATATAGTTTTCAACATTTTTTTTAAAATTTTTATTTTTTTCCGGCAGATCATGAATATGAGATTAAAATATAAAATCAATGCGAAAAATTCACAAATAAATAGAGTAACCTTAAATTCAACAATTTCAACAATTTTTTGTAATTTTTATTTTTTGAGCAAATCTCGAGAATGAGTAATTAATTTATAAAAAACTAAGAAAAGTACGATAATAATATAAAATTAATGCCAAAAATTCATAAATAATTATAGTTACCTTAAATTCAACAATTTCAACGATTTTTTTGAATTTTTATATTTTTCACCAAATCCCAAAAATGAGTGATTAATTAATAAAAAGTAGAAAAAATATGATAAAAATACAAAATTTACGCAAAAAATTCACATATAATTATAGTAAACTTAAATTCAATAATTTCAACTATTTTTTAGAATAATTATTTTTCTCCCGGCAAATCCCAAAACAATGAGTAATTAATTAACAAAAAATAGGAAAATTATGAAAAAAATGAAATTAACGCCAAAAATGCACAAATAAATATAGTAACCTTACATTCCATTATTTCAACAATGCGGTCACGCAACGTCTGACGTCCCAAAACTAATGTATGTAGGCCACGAATGATGCCGCCAGATGACGTTTGACGTCGGCAGACCGATGTGTGTATGCTAAATACGATGAGGGCAGCCCACGTTCAACGTCGGCAAATCTATGTATACAGGCCACGTTCGATGTTTATTTAACGTTGTGTGTAAGCCAAAGTCGATCAGGCAGGCCATGTTCGACGTCGCTGACAGTTGTATGTAGGCCAAGGGCGATGGGGGTAGGCCATGCCAAACGTTGGCTGAACGATGTTTGTAGGCCACACCCAAAGACGACTAAGTAATGTGCACAATGAGGGCAGTCCACAGTCGACGTCGATTGAGAAAGGTGCATAGGCCACGACTGATGCAGGTACTCCACAGACAATGTCTCCTGGCCGATGACGCATGCCATTGGCCGACATGCACATTCCATGTCAGATGCATCTAAAAATTAGTTGATGCAGAATGGAAGATGCCAATTTCACCCAGCTGATGCGCACATGCCATGTTAGATACATGCATGCCTTAAATGATGGTACCTATCATTGAGTGACGTAGCTTGCCGGTGCGCGTAGGACACGTCAGATGCGTGCAGGCTTTTGATGATGCTGTCTGTCGTTGGACGATGTCGCCTGACCGATGCGTGCAGGCCATGACCGATATCTCCAAGCCGATGTGCACATACCACAACTGATGTTGCCCAGCCGATGCGCACAATCCACGTTTCATGCGTGCAGGACTTGGCTGATGTCATCTGACGTTGGCCGATGCTCGCAGGACATGACCGATGTCGCCCTACTGATATGTACAGGTCATATGTGATGCTTCTAGGACTTTTTTGTTGCTTATGCCATTGGCATACGTCGTTCTCCACATGCACAAGCTATGTCTGATGCGTACAGGCCATGAGGAATGTCGCCTACCCAATGCGCACACACCACATTTGATTCGTGCATGCCTTGGCCAATGCCGCCTCACATTGGTAGACATTGTATGCCAATACAAGCACATGCAACATCCGATGCGTGCAGGACATGACCAATGTAGTCTGCCTTTGGACTATGCACGCAGACCAAGACCGATTTTGCCCAATCGATGCGCACACACAATGTTTGATGTGTGCATGCCTTGGACGATGTCGTCTGGCATTAGCCGATGCAAGAAGGCCACAACCGATGTCTCCTTGTCGATGCGCACATGCCACAAATAATGCTTGCAGGCCTTGGACGATGTCATATTACGTTGGTCGATACGTGTTGGCATCGAATGATGTCGCCCAGCCGATGCGCACATGGCACGCGTGAAGCTTGCAAGCCTTGGCTGATGCTAATAGCATTGGAAGATGTCGTTTGCCACTTGTCCATATGCTACCTCCGATGCTTGCATGCCATGACCGATGATGCCTAGCTGATGTGAACACACCACGTTTGATGCATGCATGCCTTGGCAGATGTCGCCAAACATTGGCATGAGCCATTTTTTATATACGCACATGCTACGCTCGATCCATGCAGGCCAAGACCGCTATATTCTTTTGGCAGCTGATGCACACATGCTACGACTGATGTCGCCCAGCCGATGTGCACACGCCACAACTGATGCTTGCAGGCCTTGGTCGATGTCATATGACATTGGCCGATGCATGTAGGTCACGAATGATTTCGCCCAGCCGATACGCACACGCCATACGTGAAGCGTGCAGGCCTTGGCCGATGTTGATGCCATTGGAAGACGTCGTTTGCGACTTGCGCACATGTTACATCGGATACTTGCAGACAATGTCCAATGACGCCTAGATGATGTGCACACACCAAGTTTGATGCATGCATGCCTTGTCAGATGTCGCCTGACATTGGCAGGCGTCATTTTCCATACACGCACAAGCTATGCCCGATGCGTGCAGGCCATTATCGTTGTCTTCTTCTGTTGGCCGATGCGCGCAGGGCATGATTGATGTCGCCAAATCGATGTACACACGCCATGACTGATGCTTGAAGGCCTTGGACGATGTCATATAACATTGGTCGATGAGTGTAGGCCACGAATGATGTCGCACAGCCGATGCACACACGCCATGCTTGAAGCCTGCAGCCTTGGCTGATGCTAATGCCATTGGAAGACGTCGTTTTCCACTTGCGCACATGTTACGCTCGATGCTTGTAGACAATGACCGATGACATCTAGCTGATTTGCACACACCACGTTTGATGCATTCATGCCTTGGCGATGCCTGACATTGGCAGGCGTCGTGTTCCATATATGAAAATACTATGCCCCATGCGTGCAGGCCATGACCGTTGTCTTCTTCTGTTGGCTAATGCGCTCATGGCACGAGTAATGTAGCCAAATCGATGTGCACACGCCACAACTGATGCTTGCAGGCCTTGGACAATGTCATATGACATTGGCCGATGCATGTAGGACATAAATGATGTCCCCCAGCCGATGCGCACTCGCCACACGTGAAGCCAGCTGGCCTTAGCTGATGCTGATGCCATTGGACAACGTCCTTTGAGACTTGCGCACATGCTACGTCCGATGCTTGCAGACAATGATGGATGCCGCCTAGCTGATGTGCACACACTACGTTTGATGCATGCATGCCCTGACATATGTCACCTGACATTGGCAGGCATCATTTTCCATATATGCACATGCTACGCCCGATGCATGCAGGCCATGACCAAAGTCTTCTTCTGTTGGCCGATGTGCACAGGCCATGACTGATGTTGCCCAGTCTATGCGCACACAACATGTTTGATGCGTGCATGCCTTCGACTATGTCGCCTAATATTGGTAGACTTCGTTAACCATATGCGCACGTCCGATGCAAGTAGGCCATGACCGATGACAGCTGGGGTTGTTGACGCGTGCATGCCATGACCAATGTCGCCAAGCTGATTAGAACATGTAACATCTGATGCGTGCAGGCTATGACCGATTTTGCCTGCCGTTGTGCACACACCACGTTTGATGCGTTAAGGCCTTGGCCATATGCGCACATGTTACGCACACACCACGTTTTGGGAGAAGGAGATAATATTTCTTTTCAATGTTTAATTTTACAAGAACTCAAATTCTCTCTTTATATTTAAGATATTTAAGTTTTTAAATTTAATAGAATCTTAAATATAAAGGATTTTTTTTTGTTATTTTTATTATTTTTATTATTATTAGTATTTTATTATTTTTATTAAATATTTTTTGGTCCATAGTTAAAGAAGAATAATGTCACTTAAGGGTCAAATAGTTATTATTTATTATTATTCTATTTAATTTTTTTTAAATAAAATAAAATAATATATAATTTTCCAAGAGTAATATTACCCAAAATTTTTCTACAAATTGGAGAATATCTTCACTAAGTACTTCAAGCCTAGTCTAAAAAAAGAAATATTTTGACAAGACTTGAAGTAGGGGGCATTTGTGTGCATTAAGATTTTATTGAATTTAAATCCATAAATTAATTTGGATTATATTAAATACAAGAAAATAGTGGAGGTTATGTGGCAATCCAAGTCAAATTAAATCATTCACTAAAATCATGCCATGTGTCAAGGTTATATGGCAGTCCAAGTAAAATTGAATCATCTACTAAAATCATGCCACGTGTCAAGTTATGTGGCAATCCATGTCAAATCAAATAAGCCACTAGAATGATGACATGTGTATGGGTGACATGTTCTAACCAATCAGATCAAAGCTTATCACGGAGCAATGTGATTGGTCGGTTCAAATCAACCAATCAAATCACACAAGTAGACCACTCCCTACTACTATAAATAGGGGTCCTCATTATTCATAGAAGAGGAGGTTTTTCAAGAACAAGAAGCAAGAAGAGAGCTCGTGGATCAAAAGCTACAAATTCTCTATAAACTGCAAGTTCAAGCAATCAAGTTCAAAATTCAAGATTCAAGATCAAGTTACTTGTTCATTTTAATTATTCTTCATAACCATACAAGTGTTCGTGACGAATAATTCAAACTCAAGTTCGGAAACTAAAGATTTAAGATCAAGCTATTCATGGCCTTGACTCTAAATCAAATTCAATTCCTACAATTTCATATTATTTTGATGTATGAGAGGATTATGCTAGAGTTTGTAACACGCATTATATTTTGAAATCAAATACTACATTTTGTTACATCTATTTTCTTGGCTTGATTATTTATTTTTCTCTGCTTGAAAATTTGATGTTTACAAATTTTGGCACGCCCAGTGGGACCATCTCTACCTCTCATCTCTTTACATCGATCATCAAGTTTCAAGAACACTAAGATCGCTTCTAAGAAATTTATCTCCAAATCTATTGTTTCTAAGACTGTCGATTCCAAGTTTTCCTCAGCGGTGGAGCACATACTGAATTATACCATGGAAAGTTTGGGACCCATCACTAGGAACAAAGCAAACTTACGTGGACAACGAACACTTCAAACGTCCTATCCATTATTTCCTATTCTGGATCTCCCATCTTCAAAGGGGGAAATATTCTCTCCAAATGAATAACAAGAAGGAGGTAATACAACTGAGATTGTTCAAAAGACATTGGCCCAACTCAGTCAATTCAGTAACAAGGATGGTACTATTCAAGATGAAAATGATGTTTTGGTCACTAGATCTGTCCAGTCACTCTATGTAACTTGTTCCAATCAGATTTCAGTTTGAGGGAAAATCCGTGCTTTACTGCATCACCCATAATGGAGATCCAAGCAATGATGACCAACACCTCAACTGTTGAAGAACAATTAGAAAATTTGACAAAGGCAATTAGAGGTCTAACAAAGTATGTGCAAGATCAGGATAATCAAATTGTTAAGTTAACAGACAGTGTTGAAAATGTTATGGAGGGAGGCTCAATCCATGCACTAGGAAAATGCCCCATGGTACAAGAAAAGGGAGAATCCTCTACAAAACAAACACGTGTTGATGAGGAGCTGCAAGTATTTGCTGAAGGGGGAATTCCCATTCATCAACTTAAAGACTTCATAATGGGAACTATCAAAGATAAATATGATGTACCTTCAAAGTCATCATTTACATATACCAAGCCAAACACTCCAAGAATAGATGTTTTGAAGATGCCTGCAGGTTATCAACCTCTAAAATTTCAACAATTCGACGGCAAGGGAAACCCAAAGCAACACATTGCACATTTTGTTGAAACTTGCAATAATGCTGGAACATATGGGGATTATCTAGTTAAACAATTTGTATGCTCCTTGCAAGGAAATTCTTCGACTGGTATACGGATCTCGAGGCTGGATCCATTGATGATTGTGAATAACTTAAACATAAATTTCTCAATCGCTTGTATAGCACGAGACTCATTATGATCATGATTGAACTCACAAATACACGTCAATGGAAGGGTGAACATGTTATTGAGTTCATCAATCGATGGAGTAATGCCAGCCTCAATTGCAAGGATAGGCTTAGTGAAACCTCTTGAATAGAAATGTGCATTCAAGGAATGCATTGGGGACTTCGTTACATTTTACAGGGTATCAAACCCAAGTCTTTTGAGGAATTAGACACACAAACTCATGATATGGAGTATGTCTTCAAGCGGAAATGAAGGACCACCTATTAATGAAACTCGTAGAGGAAAAGACAAAGTGGACGTAAAGAAAGGGGGAAATTTTTTGCCCAAATCTGAAAACAAAGGGTCAATGAATGTTAAGGCTACACCTTTGAAATTATCCACAAAGCTAAGCAACAATCAATTTGTGAAGAGCATGACTTCTCAAAACAATGCCGGTCTAAAGTTATCTTTGAAAGAAATTCAAGCAAAAGAGTACCCATTCATGGACTCAGATGTTCCATCAATTTTTGAAGAGCTCCTTGCGTTAAAACTTTTTGAGTTACCTGAAATGAAGCTCCCAGACGAAGCTGGAAGGGTTAATGATCTGAATTACTGTAAATATCATCCTGTAATGGGTCACCCTATTGAAAAGTGCTTCATCTTTAAGGAAAAGATCATGGACTTAGCTCGTGAAGGAAAGATATTACTTGAAGATATGAAGGAAAATTAAAATCAATTGTCTATCAATTTTGGCTCACATGATCCCACAGTTTTTTGCAACTTTGTCGAAGTACATAACTATGATGATGTCCTAGCCTCATTACCACCAATGATAATTAAATTTGGTGACTTTGAACCGATAGATGTCATCAAATCATTGTCTCTTCCGTCGATGGAGGAGGCAATAACTAGAGGAAACTCTCTAGCAGAAAATAAATTTGAGTGTGCTAATGATGAAGGATGGAGTTTTGGTGACATGACGAAGACGCTGCAAACCAAACTCACAAAGAGAGCCAAGCAAGGAAGTGACCAAAGGAAAAATTAAAGACCTACTCAAAACTCGAGGGTGAAGAAAAATGTGAAGAAATTGAGAGTCGTGGAGAATCACTATAAAAAACGGCGTTCCCCGGTGACATTAGAGGAATTCTTGCCAAGTTGGTTCCACACTAAGATTTCTCATTGTGACACCAAGGCCTCATGTTTTAACATTGAGAAATAAGAAATAATAGGGGAAGAATCATCAGCAAACTTATTGTCGGCGTGTAAAAATCCCAACAAGTTTCTCTTAGAATAAATCAATACTTGTGATTCTAAGTTCACATTCACTAATGGTGATCTTTTGTTGGGTGAAACATCACATAATCACACTTTATATATGGTAGGTTTTGTGCGTGGGCATAAGGGAAATAGCATTATGGTGGATGATGGTTCTAGGGTCAATATCCTTCCTATTCGAACTTTGAAAGAACTGTGAATCCCGATGAATGAATTGTCTGAAAGTCGTTTAATGATTCAGGGATTCAACCAAGGGGGGCAAACATCAATTGGTGCAATCAAAATAGAGATAAAAATTGAAGATATGTGTTCAAGTGCGTGGATGCACGTTATTGACTCAAAGACCTCCTATAATATCTTGTTAGGAAGGCCATGGATCCACGAGAATAAGTAGTGCCATCCACGTACCATCAATGTTTTAAGTACTTTGAAGATGGAGTTTTAAAAAAAGGTAGTCGTTGATGAGGAACCTTTCACCGAGACGGAAGTACACTTTCAGATGCAAAGTTCTACTTAAAGGATCATGTCCCAAAGGAAGTCAAAGTTGATAGCTCGATACCAATCAGAAAGGTTGATGTCACAATGAGAGTTGATGTAGCAACTGAAAAGGTAGGGGTTCTTTCAGATATGAGCATAGTACCCAAGGCGAGCAAAACTTCATTAAGTAAGAGAGTGTCTCATACTCTTCACTATATCCCAAAGGCAAATAAGGTCAAAATTCAACCTTCTAAGTTGCAGAGTAAAATATTGACATTTCCTATCAAACAAATTGATGTAATCAAATTACTTTCAAAAGTGATTAGAGGATTTGTCAAACCATCAAACCATGATTCACCTGAAGAACTTCATCAGAAGCGTACAATTGAAGGTTTTGACCTGAATGCTTATAAATTATTGGTGAAAGCGGGATACAATCCTGATGAAACCTCTAAATTAGGGAAGCTCCCACAAGAAGTTGTTGAAAAGGAAACTCATGGCCTGAATCCTACTCAAAGGATGTTGATGGAAACAGGGTACATGGTTAAACAATCACCTAAAGGCTTGGGTTACAAACAACCATCACCAGTACGAATCTCTATTAGAAGGATGACCATCAACTAAATTATTGTAATAGAAGAAGAAGCGATGTCTAACGAAAAGCCTTCTGTGTTTGATTGACTTACTGTCCCAACTTTTAATGTTTCTGTATTTTATCAGCTTGCCGAGTCAACTCAAGAAACTTCAGTGTTTGATTTTTTGGGACCGATGAAGAGGAAATACAAACAGCAAGGAGATCGTAGAAAAATGGGAGGACACGTTCATTCTCAAGAGCATGGTCTATCTAAGAATTGTCCTAGTTTGATTCCTTCTAGAATGAGGCAGGAAGAAAAACTTGTAGATTCATGTGGGAAGGTCCTGAGAGCAAGAACGCATACTATAGTTCATACAAAGGAGCGGGATAAAGATGAAGAAAGTGTAGGATCATCACACTACATTACAATTTGTGACAGGGAAAATGCTTCACCTCACGCAAGGATAGAGGAAAAATTTGTTGATGTTCATGCATGTCATCACATATCCTTCAATTATGGTGATCGTCAAGAAGATTAGGACGCAAAAGATGCACCCCCTGAACTCGAGGAAGAGATGAAGAATACTGTTGATACCTTGAAAGAAGTGAACCTTAGGATTGATGATGATATGAGGACTACATACGTAAGTATCTCATTGAATGACGATGAAGAAAGCAAATACATTGAGTTACTTATAGAGTTTAGAGATGTATTTGCTTGGAGTTACAAGGAGATTCCTGGATTGGATCCTAGAGTTGCAGTTCATTATCTTGCTATGTAAAAAAGCGTTCGTCCTATTAAGAAAGCTCAGCGTCGATTTAGACCTAAATTAGTTCATTTGATCGAAACTGAAGTCAACAAGCTCATTGAAGCAGGTTTCATCCGTGAAGTCAAATATCCTACATGGATTTCAAGCATTGTGCCAGTAAGAAAGAAGAATCACCTAATTCGAGTTTGTGTTGACTTTAGGGATCTTAATAATGCATTCCCTAAGGATGACTTCCCTCTTCCAATCCCTGAGCTTATGATTGATGCCACGACTGGATATGAGACAATGTTTTTATGGATGGTTTATCTGGATAAAATTAAATTTGCATGGCACCAAAGGATGAAGAATTTACTGCATTTCGTACTCCTAAAGGCTTATATTGCTACAAAGTAATGTCGTTCGGTTTAAAAAATGCAGAATATTTTGATGACACGCTTCATAAAAATGTTTAGTGTTATGTTGATGACTTAGTGGTGAAATCAATAAATATGGTTGACCATTTGCAAGATTTGAGAATGGTGTTTGAACGACTTCGAAGATACCAACTCAAAATGAACCCTTCGGAATGTGCCTTTGGGTTACTTCAGGAAAGTTTCTTGGTTTTATTGTTCGACATCGAGGGATGGAAACTGAACAAGACAAAATAGATGTTATTTTGAAGATTCCTGAGCCTAGAGATATTTATGAGGTGAAAAGCTTGCAGGGAAAATTTTCATACCTTTGAATGTTTATCTCGAATCTAGCTGGAAGATGCCAACCATTCAATCGTCTTATTAAAAAGGATGTTCCTTTTGAATGGGACCAGACTTGTACCAATGCTTTCGAAAGCATAAAATCTTATCTGATGAAGCCTCCAGTACTTGTAGCTCCTATACCTTGAAAACCATTGATATTATATATTGATGCACAAGAAAGGTCAGGAGGAGCACTTCTAGCACAAGAAAACATTGAAGCGAAAGAAAATGCCCTTTATTACTTGAGTAGGACAATGACACAAAATGAGATCAAGTATTCACCTATTGAGAAATTATATCTCGCCTTAGTATTCTCAATTCAGTAGATGAAATATTACTTTCAATCGCATGTCGTACGACTTGTGTCTAATACAACATCTGATGCGTGCAGGTTATGACCGATTTCGCTTGCCGTTGCGTAATCACCACGTTTGATGTGTATAGGCCTTGACTAATGTCGCCTGACATCTATAGACGTCGTTTTCCATACGCACACATGTTACACTGATGTGTGCAGGCAATGAACTATGTTGTTTGCCAATGGCTGATATGCGCAGGCCACAACTTTTGTTGCCCAGTCAATGCACACACAACCCGTTTGATGCGTAAAGCCCTTGGACGATGTCCCCTGACATTGGTAGACACCATTTTCCATATGCACATTTCCGATGTGTGCAGGCCATGACCAATGTCGGTTGTCGTTGGCTGATGTGCGCATGCACGACTGATGTTGCCCAGATGATGCACACATGCAATGTTTGATGCGTAAAAACCATGATCGATGTCGCCTTCCATTGCGCACACACCACATTTTATGCGTACAGGCCTTGGCCGATGTTGCCTCACACTGGCAGACGTCGTTTACCAAAAGTGCACATGCTACGTTCGATGCGTGCAAGCCATGACAAATGTCGCCCACCTGATGCTCACACACCACATTTGACGCGTGCAGGCCTTGTCTTATGTCGCATGATGTCTGCAAACGTCATTTTCCAGATGCGCACATGTTACACCATTGCGTTCAGGCCATGACCAATGTCGTCTTCCATTGGCCGATGCGCACAAGCCACAACTGATGTCGCTCTGTCGATTCGCGCACACCCCATTTAATGTGTGCGGGCCTTCGAGGATATCGCCTAATGTTGGTGGATGTCATTCTCCATATGCGCACGTCTAATGCGTGCGGGACATGACTGATGTCATCTGTCGTTTGCCGATATGCATGTCTGATGTCGACATGCTACGTCCTATGTGTAGCCCACATGGAGCTCTTGATTCTGTTGGGCCGATTCTAACTTAGAGGAGTAGACATTGTTTTTCTAATGAATCATATTGAACATGTACAACCCAAATATGTACGTTCTAAGGTACAAACAAGCATTTGCTTTTTATCATAAATAACTTTTATATATATATCAAAGGCCTAAGTCATCCACCGCCACTTAAAGTTGTCCGCATATTTCACTTAAACACCTCAACTAAGGAATGTACCTATTGAACACTTAAACCTTAATAATTTATGCCTATTTGACAGAAACTAACAATCAGTTGAAAATAAAAACATATGTATCTCAAACGCGAATTTATAATAGTTTTACCAATAATATGATGACACGTGGCATTAAATTTGATTTTCTTAAAACCTCTATTTAATTAATTCAGAAAAGTATTTTAAAAAACTTTAAAAAAATCTTTTTTTAATTACAGCCTCCCTCCCTCCCCCCTCGCTCCACCTCTTTCTTCTCTTCTATTGATAATGTTCTCTGTCGTTGGCCGACGTCGCGTGACCGATGCATGTAGGCCATGGCTGATGGCGCCAAGTCGATGTGCACATGCCACGACTGATGTCGCAAAATTGATGCGCACAATCCATGTTTGATGCGTGTAGCCTTGGTCGATGTCATCAGACATTGGATGATGCTCGAAGGCCATGACAGATGTCACCCTACCGATGCACACAGGTCATGGGTGATGCTTTTGCAGACCTTTTTTGTTGCTGATACCATTGGCAAACGTCGTTCGCCACATGCACACTAGCTATGTCTCATGTGTGCAGGCCATGACCGATGTCGCCTAGCCGATGCGCACAAACCACATTTTATTCGTGCGTGCCTTGGATGATGCCGCATCATATTGGCAGACATCGTACGCTAATACAAGCACAAGCAACATCCGATGCGTGCAGTCCATGACAGATGTGGTCTGCATTTGGACATTTCACGCAGGCCAGGACTGATGTCACCAAATCGATGCGCACACAATGTTTGGTGCGTGCTTGCCTTGGACGATGTTTCCTGACATTGGCCGATGCAAGAAGGCAACAATCGATGTCGGCCAATCAATGCGCACACGCCACATCTAATGCTTGCAGGCCTTGGAAAATGTCATATAACGTCGGCCGATGTGTGCAGGCATCGAATGATGTCTCCCAGCTGATGCGCACACACCACACGTTAAGCTTGCTGGCCTTGGCTGATGGTGATGCCATTGGAATGTCGTTTTCCACTTGGGCACATGCTATGTCCGATGCTTGCAAGCCATGACCGATGAAGCCTAGCTGATGTACACATACCAAGTTTGATGTATGCATGTCTTGGCAGATGTTGCTTGACATTGGCAGGCGTCATTTTTGATATACGCACATGCTACTCTCGATGCGTGTAAGCCATGACCGCTTTCTTCTTCTGTTAGCCAATGCGCGCAAGGCACGACTGATGTCGCCCAGCCGATGTGTGCACGCCACAACTGATGCTTGCAGGCCTTGGCTGATGTCATATGGCATTAGCCGATGCATATAGGTCACGAATGATGTCGCCCAGCTGATCTACACACGCCATGCATGAAGCTTGCAGGCCTTGGCTGATCTCATATGACATACGCTGATGCATGTAGGTCACGAATGATGTCTCCCAACTGATGTTCACACTCCATGGGTGAAGCTTGCAGGCCTTGGCTGATGCTAATGCCATTGGAAGATATCGTTTGCTACTTTCGCACATACTACGTCCGATGCTTCCAGACAATGACCGATGACGCCTAGCTGATGTGCACACACCACGTTTGATGCATGCCTTGGCAGATGTTGCCTGACATTGGCAGGAGTCATTTTTCATATACTCACACGCTACGCCCGATGCATGTAGGCCATGATCGGCTATCTTCTTCTGTTGGCCGATGCACATAGGGCACGACTGATGTCGCCAAGCCGATGTGCACATGCGACAACTGATACTTGCAGTCCTTGGCCGATGTCATATGACATTGGCCGATGTCATATGACATTGGCCGATGCGTGTAGGCCACGAATGATGTCGCCCAGCCAATGCGCACCCCGCGTGAAGCTTGAAGGACTTGGCTGATGTTGATGCCATTGAAAGACGTCGTTTGCCACTTGCGCACATGCTACATACGATGCTTGCTGACAATGACCTATGACGCCTAGTTGATGTGCACACACCACGTTTGATACATGCATGCCTTGTCAGATGTCGCTTAATATTGGCAGGCATCGTTTTCCATATACTCACATGTTACGCCCGATGCGTGCAGGACATGACCGATGTCTTCTACTGTTGGCCGATGCGCGCTGGCCATGACTGATGTCGCCCAGTCGATGTACACACACCACTTTTGATGCATGTATGCCTTGGAAGATGTCTGCTGACAGTGGCAGGCGTCGTTTTTCATATACACACATGCTACGCCCGATGCGTGCAGCAATTGAATGTTGTCTTCTTTTGTTGGCCTGTAATAATCTAAAAGTCTAAATCCTAATATAGAGACTAACATGAGAGTATAAGATTTTTAACACTGTTTATAAATCAATTATAATGTATATAAGTAATTTAGGAAGTTTTAGAATCAAAACGTCACGGAATGTCCATGACGTCCGGAAACTAGTTCAATAGGTGCTATTGTTCCTTAGCCTATTCGACTAAGTTTTAAGAGTTATAAAATGATGAAATTTGGTGGTGAGGTGTCTAACACATATTAGAGTTAGTTTATTGTCGAAACTTTTGAGTACGATTCCCCAAGGACCAACCAAAGGCCCTTGAGGAGGACCCTTGCAATTTTGCAAAAAAGCTGCCAAAAGGCAGTGTCCATTAATGAGTTGCAGGCGAAAAATCGTGGTCCAATCGATGGGGCATCGATTCCCACCGTCGATGGTCACTTAGAAAAATTCCTGAAAGGGTCGTTTTTGCAACTCTTTGACCAAAATCACGAACATGCAGCACGGAGGCCATACTGCCCGTCGATTGACCTACGACCGTCAGTCGGGGTCTAGTAGGTCAGGCCCTTGTGTTGCTACCACGTTTTAATTACTTCTTTTAGTTAATTAGTTAGGGGTTAAGGTATGACTCATTAAGTTTGCTTATGACTCTTATAACTACCCCTAACTTAATTAGACTAAACTCAACTCTTATAATTCCCAAAACCAAATTACTCTTCCTTGTTTCATATTTCTCTCACCAAAAGAAACCCCATTGAAGACCAAGTAAAGGAGGGTTCTAGGTCTGAAAAGGATCAAATTTTCTCCATCAAAAATTGTCACACCTGGAGTCTAGACCCCAGACGATACCGGCGTCGTTGACCTCTCAGAGGTCGCAGACAAGCCTACATACGTCATCCTTACTTCATCTAGGTTGATTTTAGCGGAAAATTTGAACTTTTTGTTCCTTAACATGCATGAATATCATTCTACTTAAATTCATATACGTTCACAATCAACCATCTAACATTAAGATCATCAACTGAAAGAAATAGTTCAATACTTAATTAAGTTTATACTTGCAAAAATGGCACCAATAAAATGTCAGAAATAAAACGGGAAAGAAACACTAGTGGAACATACTCCACTAGCTAAAGCCTACATCCAAGCTAGATAATAACAGTAGACATCCTCGAAAGCATGAGGGCCTACCAAAACCGGATGAAAGCTCCACGTTTGGATAGCTGCAACGTCGTACTGTAAGCTCTAACGTCCACTTGTGCCTGCACCTAAAACTGTAGAGTTGTATGGGATTAGTACACACTTGTACTAAGTATGGGTATATGCAAGCACACACCAAGGACATGCATGAGTAAGAATAGCTCTTTCCTAACAACATGATTTATGGAAAGTCAAGTCTGTGGACTTGCCAAATTGGGATTAGGAAAGTCAGGGAACTTGCCAAATTTAAATTAGAAAATTCAGGGTACTTGCCAAATTTGGATTAGGAAAGTCATGCCATGAAAGTAACATGAATCATCATACGTATCATATTGCACACAGCACATAACATCTTACACATAGGACATAACATATTGCATATAGCACATAACATCTTTCATATCATTCGTTCATATGCCATGAGACCTTGGAATCATGGACTTAACATTAAGACTTCCCAAAATGAGGGCTCAACATATGGGACCTCAACTAGGGAGCCTTCTTTAGCAAACATAGAGTCTGCTTCATTCATTCATACGTACTTTATTTCATTCATTCATAGTCTAGTGTAAACACCAGCTATACCTAGGATGTAGCTTAAGACTCTCATTGGGTTCACTGTGCAATAACTAAGAATGACCTAGTGTTATTACATAAGTCTAGTTCACCTCTTGATTATACTACCCAAACATCTTTGGTATCGTTCATTTTATTGTGGGAATTACATGAGGCTGGCCTCATTCTTTCTTTGGGAACTTTAACTTTCACCTACATAGATCATGTGAGTATCATGAAATCCAGTGTCTTCCCCACACCAAAAAGAGGTGGAATCACCAGCCAAAGTGACCCAAAACATGCTAGCATATATAGGGGATTGAACCCTGCTAGATTCCTATATTGGCAGTATAGGTTCAAAGACTAAGAGATATAAGGAGACCCATACAGACATGCCGGACAGTCTTATCTCATGAGAGGTACGTGAACCTCCGTCCTTCCCGAAAGAAGGCATCACCGCTCATAGCTAGCCTATCGGTGCTCAGTATAAAATTCCATTACATTCAACTCATACATCATGGAAGTTGGCTTCTAGTATGAGGACATCATAGCTCAATATATGATTTGTCATCTCATCATTAGTATTAAGTATACATTATTCTCAATACTTTCATTAGAGTGTTCATAGAGACTGGTCTCTTTTTTAACTTTACACTCTCATAGATGAGTACGTGTTGATAACATTTACTTATGCTCATTTGAGATTGCTCTCATCTTTCACATTAGCCTCTTATCATGTTGTCACCACATTCATTAACTTTAGCACATTTGCTCTTCATATTTACTCACTCCTTTTTACGTGAATGTTCATTTCATCATATGCCAATGCACTTGGCCATTAGTGTGTTTCACACTCATACTTAACCCTTCTAGGGTTTCATCATTTCATTGTTCACTTCATCATTTCATTACATACATCTTAGGTTCACTTATTTCTAAACGTATGCTAGACTTATGAGTCTATACATACAAGCCATGTGGCTTCATTCATAGTTCGTTCAAGTGATTCATATCTTCCTAAGATTATATGGTACAAGACCTATGCATCTTGTATATATGCCAAGATCTCGATTTCGATCTAAGTAGGCAGCATTATTTTGAACATTTATTCACGTATGACTTATGTGTCAATACGGAATTGGGCAAAGGAACCCAATTTTGAATTCCTTGGACAACACTTACATTTTGTTATTTATTTTATTTTTGGTCTGCACGGCTTGGGGACCCGAGATCGAGCCCCAACTCCTTAATTTCATTTTTTTCTTATTTTCTTTCTTTCTTATTCATTTGTCTTGGTACCGAGAGGTTGTGGGATTGATCCCCCACAACGTCATTTATTTTATTTTCTTTTTCTTGACTTTTCCGTGTTGACCGAGAGGGTGTGGGATCGAATCCCCACAGCCTCACTTCATTTTCTCCTTAATTTCTTTTATTCTGCCTAGAGGTCGTGGGTTCGATTCCCACACGCCTCAACTTTTATTTTAATTTTAATTGTTGCTTAACCTGACCGAGAGGTGGTGGGTTCGAACCCCACTCCTCTCATTTCTTATTGTTTTTTTGAATGTCATTTCAATCTAGGTCATGAGTTCGACTCCCCCTTGCCACATTCTTTTTAACTTAATTATTTATATGACTTTTTACATGGTGAGGTCACGGGTTCGATCCTCATTGACCTCACCTATTTTAAATTTATTAGTCATAGCATATTGAACCATTTATCTTGACCGAAACTCATCAATAAGGTGCTGGAAATTGTGTAGTTTTTCAGCTCATTTTCATCAACATTACACGTTAGTTCTTAGGGTAATTCATAGATCGTTTAGAACATCTTTAGGTGCATTTTCGTGGATTCATTTAGCCAAGAGTTTCTCACACAAATCAGCCACATTATACTTCACATTAACATCACGATTTACATAAGTTTTTGCAAGTAAAACACAAGAATCAACATGCCATTCTCAAGCTTCAATCCGTGACCAAGAGTCACGGCAATGCACCTGTGACGACTGGAATCTACACCCCAGACGAGACCGGCGTCGTTGACCTCTCAGAGGTCGCAGACAAGCCTACTTACGTCATTCTTACTCTACATAGGTTAATTTTAGCGGAAAATTTGAAACTTTTTGTTTCTAAACATTGCTTACTAAACATTTCTAATGCATTCGTAATTTGTTCAACATCAACCATCTAACATTAAGAGATAATCAAATGAAAGAAATAGTTCAATAAATCTCAATTGTATAATTGCCAAAATGGCACCAATACATAGTCTGAATAAAATAGGAAAGATACGCTAGTGGAACATGCTCCACTAGCTCAACTCTAAAACTAAGCTAGAACATAAAACAGTAGCATCCTCGAAAGCATGAGGACCTACCAACTCCGGATGAACGCTGGATGTCCGGATAACTGCAATGATGATCCTGCAGCTCTATCGTCTACCTATGCCTGCACCTAAAATAGTAGAGTTTGTATGGGGTTAGTACACACTTGTACTAAGTATGGGTATATGCAAGCACACACCAAGGACATGCATGAGAAAGAATAGCTCTTTCCTAACAACATGATTTTTGAAAGTCAAGTCAGTGGACTTGCCAAATTGAGATTTGGTAATTTGGATTGGGAAAGTAAATGATCTTTCCTAATTTGGATTTGGAAAGTCAGTGAGCTTTCCAGATTTGGAATAGGAAAGTTATGCCATGAGAGTAACATACATCATCATACTTTTCACATTTGTACGCAGCACATAATATTTACACATAGCACACATCATATAGAATACAGTTCATTTTTCATGTAGCACATAACTTCATTCATATCATTCATTCATATGCCATGAGACCTTGGAATCATGGACTTGACATTAAGACATCCCAGAAATGAGGACTCAACATATGGGACCTCAACTGGGGAGTCTTCATTAGCAAACACAGAGTCTGCTTCATTCATTCATACGTACTTCATTTCATTTTGTTCATAGTCCAGTGTAACCATTGGTTATACCTAGGATGTAGTTTAAGACTTTCATTAGGTTCGTTGTGCAATGACCAAGAATGACCTTATGTCATTACTTGAATCTAACTCACCTTCTGATTATCCTATCCTAACACCTTTGGTATTCATTCATTTCATTATGTGCATCATTTGAGGCTGGCCTCATTCATTCATTGGGAACTTTAACTTTAACCGACATAGATCATGTGAGCATCATGAAATCCAGTGTCTCCCCCACGCCGAAAAGAAGTGGAATCACCGGCCAAAGTGATCCAATAACATGCTAGCGTACATGGGAATTTAACCCCGCCACATCCCTATATTGGCAGTATAGGTTCAACGACTAGGAGATATAAGGAGACCCATACCCGGCAAGCCGGACAGTCTCATCTCATGAGAGTTACGTGAACCTCCGCCCTTCCCGAAAGAAGGCATCACCACTCATAGCTAGTATATCGGTGCTCAGTATAAAGTTCTGTTTCATTCATCTCATACGTCATGGAAGATGACATCTAGTATGAGGACATCATAGCTCATTAGATGATTTCTCATCTCATCATTCGTATTAAGTGTGTTAAGCTCAATACTCTCATTAGAGTGTTCATAGAGATTGGTCTCTTCATTATCTTACACTCTCATAGGTGAATACATATTGGTAACATTTACTTAGGCTCATTTGAGATTGCTCTCATCATTTACATTAGCCTCGTATCATGTTGTCACCACGTTCGTCATTATTAGCACCTTGGCTTTTCATAGTTATTCACCTCTTATTACGTGAATGTTCATTTCGTCTTATGCCAATGCACTTGGCCATTTAGTGTATCTTACACTCATACTTAACCCCTCTAGGGTTCATCATTTCATTTCATACATCTTAGGTTCACTTACTTTTGAACGTATGTTAGACTTACGTGTCTATACATACAAGCCATGAGGCTTCATTCGTAGTTCATTATGTGACTCATACATTCCTAAGATTTCATAGTACAAGACTTATGTATCTTGTATATATACCAAGACTTTGATTTCGATCTAAGTAGGTGGCATTAATCTTGAATAATTTGTTCACGTATGACTTATGTATCAAACGGAAATTTGGGCAAGGGACCCCAAGTCTTGAGTCAATTGGATATCGTTTATATTTTTAATTGATTTTACTCTAATATTCATAACATTATGATTCTAACTTAAATCACAATATTAACATTGAAATATTAATCTTCTACTTAACATTTCTCTTAAATTGGCCGATGGGTTGTGGGTTCGAGCCCCCACAACCCCATTTTCATTTTTCATTAACATATTACTCTTCCATCTCGCCTAAACCAAGAGGTTGTGGGATCAAACCCCCATAGCCTCTTTTATTTTACTCTTTAATTCGCCCAAGTAAGGAGGTTGTGGGTTCGAACCCCCACAGCCTCCTTACTTTTAGTTAATTTTCGCTAGGGACTGTGAGGTGGTGGGTTCGAACCCCCACAACCCCATATAAATATTTTTAATATTTTTCTCTAAGTTGAGAGCATGGACAGTGAGGTCGTGGGATCGAACCCCCATGGCCTCACTTATTTTACTTTTATTTTTGCCTCCTCTATTCCCAAATCTTGAGGTCGTTGGTTCGAATCCCATGCCTCACACCCCTTTTTTTTAATTTTATCTTCAGTTCTTCATGAGTTCTGACCGAGGGGTGATGGGTTCGAATCCCACCCCCCTCATTAATTTTACTCATTCATTCCCTTGCTCACACCCAAGATCGAACCCCCCAACCCTCACCCATTTCCATGGTTTATATCGCCCAAGGATGAGGTCACGGGTTCAATTCCTAGTGGCCTCATTCTTTTATTTTTTATTAAATTTCCAGATTCTTATGCATTAATATTTAGTCTAAACTAACTTGTACAATGCTGGAAATTTTAGTCACTTTCTAACTCATAACATTAATGCATTACTTAGCACAAGGTTACATTCATGGATCCGTTTTAACGTATTTTCAAGTGCATCATTCATAGAATCAATTGGCTATGAGATTCTTACTCAAATCAGCATTATTTCCTTTTTATGAACATCACGATCTTCATGAGTTTATGTACGTAAAATAACAACCACAATATTTACAAATTAAAGCAACAAGGCCGAAACTCTTGTCATGGTCACACACTTGCACACAATTTTACATTATTCTGAACACATATATGGGTTGTCATTTTTCATAAATTAACGTACATCCAACACATTCATATCCAGCAGAGACATCACATAATACTAAGTCTACCAGCATTCATACCAACCTACGAATTCGTTGGGAGCTAATGACAGGGACATGCAACGGGGAAAACAACCTTAGTTTTGAGCCAAATATTCTGAATCCTAGGGGTCTCTTGGGAAAGGGACCAAGAGTAAGAAGACCCATACCTGATTTTAACGTTGTTCAACACTTGAACTTGTTGCCCAGATCTTCTCCAAATTCACGTCCAATCCCGAAACTCACACCTTACCCGACTAGTGTATTACGTTTTTTCTTAACGTTATCGAATTGCTTTCTCGTTTGTGTTTTGCGTGTAAATTCTTCAAGCGTGAAGAACTTTTGTTTTCTTTCTGATTTTTTTCTCACGTTTGGCAGCCAGAAAAGAGAGTGTGAAGTGAGAGAGATTGACGTGAAAGAGAGGGAGATGGGAGATAGTGTTCTCTTAGAACTAGGACTTGTTGGCAAGACTTAGTCAAATTAATTAATAATTAATAATTAATAAAAATCTTATTTTTCTTTTTCATAAATCAGATAATATTTATTATTTAATTAAATTAATTTATCAAATTAATTAAAAGCAAGTTAAATCCTTGCTTGTAGTGGGGCTCGAACCCGAGTGACTCCCATTTGCGAAAATGGGTCACTTCGTGTTGCCCCACCCGAATTTCTTTATTTAATTAACTTAATTAATTAAATAATTAATTTCTCAGGGTAATTACAATATTACCCTTGGCCTGGAAAAGACCATTTATCCTTGGACCCTCAAAACTTAAAATTTCTCCTTTTGAGTCCGATAAAAACTCTTTCGATTGAATCTTCGTTTTCGTGAGCCTCACATGGTTGGTTCCAACCTTTCCAAGCTCAATTAACTCCTCAAGTTAGTTGGCTTGGTCGTAGTAAGGGTTCGGAGGTCTGGTTCTACGCGTATCAATCCGTGTGGACCTTGGTCTAATTGCACGCATTCTTGAAAAATCTAAGTCTTGATCCTCTTCATTTTTAGGGTTGTTACATTATCCCCCCCCTTAGGGACATTCGTCCCTGAATGACACTACTACTTCACGCTGTAATGTCAGTCAGATCATGATAAAGGCACTTTACACAGTCAATCAATAGCAACAACATACGGGGAAGTAAGGAAACATAGGTTTAAGAGTATAAAGTCTAACCTCAAGAGTTGAACACATGAGGGTAGCGGGCCCTCATGTCGGCCTCAGCTTCCCACGTAGCACCCTCAACAAGATGATTTCTCCACAATACCTTCACTATGACAATCTCCTTGTTCCTCACCCGCTTGACCTGTCTGTCTAAGATTTCGACCGGTACCTCCTCATAAGACAAGTCTTCACCAACCCCCAAACCTTCCACAGGTAAGATTGATGCTGGATCACCTAGTCACTTCTTCAACATAGATACATGAAAGACTGGATGAACAGAAGCTAATTCTGCAGGCAGTGCCAACTCATAGGCCACCTCATCCACACGCTGTAGGATCTCATATGGCCCAACATACCTCGGACTCAGCTTCCCTTTCCTACCAAATCTCATCACCCCTTTCATAGGCGATATTTTCAAGTAAACCTGGTCACCAACATCAAACTCTAAGGGCCACTTTCTGTTATCAGCATATGACTTCTGCCGACTGTAAGCAGTATTCAACCTTTCCCTAATCATTCTGACCTTCTCTAAGGCCTCATGAATGATCTCCGGTCCCAAAATGGATGACTCTCCAACCTCGAACCACCCAATTGGAGATCTACACCTCCTGCCATACAGTGCCTCAAACGGTGCAATCCCAATGCTGGAGTGATATCTATTATTATACGAGAACTCTATCAAAGGCAGATGGTCATCCCAGTTACCTCTGAAGTCAATCACACACTCTGTCAACATATCATCCAATGTCTGTATGGTGTGCTCCGCCTGCCCATCTGTCTGAGGGTGAAAGGCAGTGCTAAGCTTCACCTGTGTGCCCAAGCTCTTCTGGAAAGATCTCCAGAAATGAGAAGTAAACTGAGCTCCTTTGTCTGAAATAATAGACAAGGGAATCCCATGCCATCTCACAATCTCATCAATATAGAGTCTCGCATAATCCTCGGCTCTGTAAGTAGACTTCACTGGGATAAAGTGGGCAGACTTAGTCAATCTGTCCACAATAACCCATATAGAGTAATGCTGCCTCCTAGTCCTCGGAAGCCCAACCACGAAGTCCATATTAATGGCCTCCCATTTCCATGTCGTAACCTTAATAATCTGAGTCAGACCACCAGGCTTAAGATGCTCTGCCTTAACCTGCTGACAATTAGGACACTTGGCCACATATTCTGCAATGTCCTTCTTCATGCCATCCCACCAATAAATCTGCTTGAGATCATGATACATCTTGGTGGAACCTGGATGTATAGAATATCTGGAACCATGGGCCTCTGCAACAATCCTGGTCCGCAAATCATCCACATATGGCACACACAGCGTGTCCTGATACCTAAGTATGCCATCACCTCCCAAAGCGAAATACTCATTCATCTTCATCAACACTGAGTCCTTCAGCTCCATCAACACGGGATCTAGATGCTGACCCTGCTTGACTTCAACTACCAAGGATGATTCAGAACTAGGATGAACTGAAACATCCCCACTAGTGGAGTCAACCAAACGCACACCCAGTCTGTCCAGTCTGTGTACATCTTTCACCAACTCTTTCTTCTCATCCTCAACGTGAGTTGTACTTCCCATGCTCATCCTGCTCAAAGCATCAGCTACAACATTAGCCTTACCTGGATGGTAGTGCACATTCATGTCATAATCCTTCAACAGCTCCAGCCACCTCCGCTGACGTAGATTCAACTCCCTCTGTGTAAACACGTACTGGAGACTCTTATGGTGTGTGAACGCATCTACATGCACTCCATACAGATAATGCCTCCACAGCTTCAGTGCAAACACCACAGCTGCCAACTCCAGGTCATGAGTGGGATAATTCTTCTCATGAACCTTGAGTTGTCTAGATGCATAGGCTATCACCTTACCAACCTGCATAAGAACACAACCCAAACCAACCCTAGATGCATCACAATAAACAGTGTAATTCTCACCACACTTAGGCAAAGTAAGCACCGGGGCTGAAGTGAGTCTGTCCTTGAGCTCCTGGAAACTCTTCTCACAAATCTCCGTCCATTCAAACTTGGCTTTCTTCTTAGTCAAAGCTGTCAATGGGGTAGCGATGGAAGAAAAGCCCTCCACAAACATGCGGTAGTAACCAGCCAATCACAAAAAGCTACGGATGTCAGTGGGAGTAAGAGGCTTTGGCCAGTTCTTCACACCCTCAGTCTTCCTGGGATCCACCTCCACGCCCTGATCGGACACAACATGACCCAGGAAGGTCACTGATCTCAGCCAGAATTCACATTTGCTGAATTTGGCATATAACAGATGCTGTCTAAGTACCTGCAAGGTTAGTCTCAAATGCTGTTCATGCTCTTCCTTGGTCTTTTAGTAGATGAGAATGTCATCGATGAATACTATGACGAAAGAGTCAAGGTATTCACGGAAGACCCTGTTCATGAGATCCATAAATGCAGCAGGTACATTCGTGAGACCAAATGACATGACTAAAAACTCATAGTGACCATAGCGGGTACGAAAGGCTGTCTTTGGGATATCTCCATCCCTAACCCTAAGTTGATGATACCCTGAACGAAGATCAATCTTAGAGAAAAAACTGACCCTTGGAGTTGATCGAACAAATCATCTATTCTGGGGAGTGGATACTTATTCTTTATCGTGACTTTGTAGAGCTGCCGATAATCGATACACATTCTAAGGGTTCCATCTTTCTTCTTTACAAACAACACTGGAGCACCCCAAGGGGATATGCTCGGCTGAATGAAACCCTTGTCAGTGAGATCTTTTAACTGCAGTTTCAACTCTTTGAGTTCAGTTGGAGCCATTCTGTAAGGAAGAATTGAGATTGGTTTAGTATCGGGTTCTAAATCGATACCAAAGTCAATCTCTCGAAGGGGAGGGACTCCAGGTAAATCATCAGGAAACACATCTAAGAACTCATTCACTACAGGTACTGAGTCTATGGAAGGAATGTCATGATCTAAATCATTAACACTCAAAAGATGACACAATAGCCCCTTGGACATCATTTTATTGGCCTTAAGGTTAGAAATCAAGGGGTTAGGGCGACTCGAATTGTACCCCTCCCAGACTAACTCTTCTTCATTAGGAAAGTGAAATCTCACCACTCTACTACGACAGTCCAAGTAAGCATAACAACTGTGAAGCCAATCCATGTCAAGAATAAAATCAAAATCATGCATGGGTAACTCAACCAGGTTGCACACATAGTTTACCACTCACAACTATTGGGCAATCCTTGTATACTCTATCAGTTCTTACATTCTCTCCTAAAGGTGTACTAACCACTATAGGATCATGTAGAACTTCAGGCAATACCTCAAAAGTAAGAGCAAGCAGAGGAGTTACAAAGGAAAGTGTAGACCCTGCATCAAGTAAAGCATAAACAGAAGTTGAGAACACTTGCAGCATACCTGTGACCACATCAGCGGACTTCTCCTGCTCCTCTCTGCCTTTCAGGCATAGAACCTGTTCCTCTTAGGAGGCTTGACTGCTGCTGCACCCTGTGGATTAGGCCTAGGCTGAGTATTACCTCCAGTCTGACCTCTGTTTATGGGCAGTCTCTGACCATGTGTTCACTCTTACCACAACCGAAACAGGCATTAGTGCCCTGTCTGCACTCTCCACTGTGAGCTCGGCCACACTTAGCACAATTCTACTTAGTACGCTGCATCTCACCTCCATTTCCCTTCTTGGGCTCAGGTCTGCCTCCTTTAGGTGTAGCACTCCTCTGAGGATTAGAATTCCCAGAACTCTGTTGCCCCTTATTGAATCTTGGCTGCTCACGGACGCCAAAGTTGTTGTTGTGGCCTCCATGACTGGGTCCTGCCTGATCTTGAGGCCTAGGCCTCCTAGCATCACGAACACCTCTCTTTCTGCGGCTGTCCTCTACCTGCTGGACATGCACCATCAACCTGGAAAGATCCATATTATCATGGAGCATAGCAGATCGACACTCCTCCTCCAGGTCTCCATTGATTCCTGTGAGGAACCTGCTCATCTCATCCCTGCTGTTAGAAACCAGGGAAGTAGCATACCTGGGAGATTTCAACAAGGTTCAGTATTATCCTTATTCTTACTATTAAATACTTAGGGAAAAAAAATTCAACATACCTTGACAGCTTAACAAACTTCAGGGAATACTCCCTGACTGTCATGGAGCCTTGTTTGAGGTTGATAAATTCCTCAACCTTGGCCTCCCTCATCTCCCTGGGAAAGAATCTCTCCAGAAATGTTGTCTTGAACAGCTCCCATGTGACTGGTACTCCAACTAAGACACGGCTATCTTGCCACATCTTCCAGCAAGTATGTGCAACATCCTTGAGCTGATAGGAAGCCAGCTCAGCCTTCTCAATATCAGTGGCCCCCATAGCCACCAGAATCTTATGCACCTCATCTACAAACTCTTGAGGATCCTCCGATGTCTTAACCCCTGTGAAAATGGGAGGATTCATCCTCGTGAAACCCCTCAGCCTGTGAGCCATGCTACGAACCGGTGGGTTCTCCCTCTGAACGCCTGCATAGTAATGGCCTGTGCCATTTGGGCCAAAGATGCCCGCACCTCAGCATCAGTCAACCCAGCTGGGTTAACTGGCATGGCCACTCCTTCAGCGGGAGCCTGGGGTAGATCCTGATTACCCCTAGCAGCTGCTCCTCCTCTTCTCTGACCATTTCCTCTCCTAGTGTTCATTCTCTGGAAAAACAAAAAGGATTGATGTTAGACATGCTCATAACACCAAGAATTCAGACATTCATAAAAGCACGATAAGATCAGAAGAAGGGAAACTTTCCTACACATCATGCAGTCTCTAATCCAGGATAGTGGTGCACTTCACTACCATGACTTAGAAACTAGTCAATGTGGTTGATGTGAACTTATTATTTTTCATAACTCAACCTAGTGCTCTGATACCAACTTTGTCACGACTGGAATCTAGACCCCAGACGAGACCGGCGTCGTTGACCTCTCAGAGGTCGCAGACAAGCCTACTTACGTCATTCTTACTCTACATAGGTTAATTTTAGCGGAAAATTTGAAACTTTTTGTTTCTAAACATTGCTTACTAAACATTTCTAACGCATTCGTAATTTGTTCAACATCAACCATCTAACATTAAGAGATAATCAAATGAAAGAAATAGTTCAATAAATCTCAATTGTATAATTGCCAAAATGGCACCAATACATAGTCTGAATAAAATAGGAAAGAAACGCTAGTGGAACATGCTCCACTAGCTCAACTCTAAAACTAAGCTAGAACATAAAACAGTAGCATCCTCGAAAGCATAAGGACCTACCAACTCCAGATGAACGCTGGATGTCCGGATAACCGCAATGATGATCCTGCAGCTCTATCATCCACCTATGCCTGCACCTAAAATAGTAGAGTTTGTATGGTGTTAGTACACACTTGTACTAAGTATGGGTATATGCAAGCACACACCAAGGACATGCATGAGAAAGAATAGCTCTTTCCTAACAACATGATTTTTGAAAGTCAAGTCAGTAGACTTGCCAAATTGAGATTTGGAAAGTTTCCTAATTTGGATTAGGAAAGTAAATGATCTTTCCTAATTTGGATTTGGAAAGTCAGTGAGCTTTCCAGATTTGGAATAGGAAAGTTATGCCATGAGAATAACATACATCATCATAATTTTCAAATTTGCACGCAGCACATAACATTTACACATAGCACACATCATATAGCATACAGTACATTTTTCATGTAGCACATAACTTCGTTCATATCGTTCATTCATATGCCATGAGACCTTGGAATCATGGACTTGACATTAAGACATCCCAGAAATGAGGACTCAACATATGGGACCTCAACTGGGGAGTCTTCATTAGCAAACACAGAGTCTGCTTCATTCATTCATACGTACTTCATTTCATTTTGTTCATAGTCCAGTGTAACCATCGGTTATACCTAGGATGTAGTTTAAGACTTTCATTAGGTTCGTTGTGCAATGACCAAGAATGACCTAATGTCATTACTTGAATCTAACTCACCTTTTGATTATATATCCTAACACCTTTGGTATTCATTCATTTCATTATGTGCATCATTTGAGGCTGGCCTCATTCATTCATTGGGAACTTTAACTTTAATCGACATAGATCATGTGAGCATCATGAAATCCAGTGTCTCCCCCACACCGAAAAAAAGTGGAATCACCGGCCAAAGTGATCCAATAACATGCTAGTGTACATGGGAATTTAACCCCGCCACATCCCTATATTGGCAGTATAGGTTCGAAGACTAGGAGATCTAAGGAGACCCATACCCGGCAAGCCGGACAGTCTCATCTCATGAGAGTTACGTGAACCTCCGCCCTTCCCAAAAGAAGGCATCACCGCTCATAGCTAGTCTATGCTCAGTATAAAGCTTCGTTTCATTTATCTCATACGTCATGGAAGCTGACATCTAGTATGAGGACATCATATCTCATTAGATGATTTCTCATCTCATCATTCGCATTAAGTGTGTTAAGCTCAATACTCTCATTAGAGTGTTCATAGAGACTGGTCTCTTCATTATCTTACACTCTCATAGGTGAATACATATTGGTAACATTTACTTAGGCTCATTTGAGATTGCTCTCATCATTTACATTAGCCTCGTATCATGCTGTCACCACGTTCGTCATTATTAGCACCTTGGCTTTTCATAGTTATTCACCTCTTATTACGTGAATGTTCATTTCGTCTTATGCCAATGCACTTGGCCATTTAGTGTATCTTACACTCATGCTTAACCCCTCTAGGGTTCATCATTTCATTTCATACATCTTAGGTTCACTTACTTTTGAACGTATATTAGACTTATGTGTCTATACATACAAGCCATGAGGCTTCATTCGTAGTTCATTATGTGACTCATACATTCCTAAGATTTCATAGTACAAGACTTATGTATCTTGTATATATACCAAGACTTTGATTTCGATCTAAGTAGGTGGCATTAATCTTGAATAATTTGTTCACGTATGACTTATGTATCAAACGGAAATTTGGGCAAGGGACCCCAAGTCTTGAGTCAATTGGATATCGTTGATATTTTTAATTGATTTTATTCTAATATTCATAACATTATGATTCTATGTTAAATCACAATATTAACATTGAAATATTAATCTTCTACTTAACCTTTCTCTTAAATTGGTCGATGGGTTGTGGGTTCGAGCCCCTACAACCCCATTTTCATTTTTCATTAACATATTACTCTTCCATCTCGCCTAAACCAAGAGGTTGTGGGATCAAACCCCCACAGCCTCTTTTATTTTACTCTTTAATTCGCCCAAGTAGGGAGGTTGTGGGTTCGAACCCCCACAGCCTCCTTACTTTTAGTTAATTTTCGCTAGGGGCTGTGAGGTGGTGGGTTCGAACCCCCACAGGCCCATATAAATATTTTTAATATTTTTCTCTAAGTTGAGAGCATGGACAGTGAGGTCGTGGGATCGAACCCCCACGGACTCACTTATTTTACTTTTATTTTCGCCTCCTCTATTCCCAAATCTTGAGGTCGTGGGTTCGAATCCCACGCCTCACACCCCTTTTTTTTATTTTATCTTCAATTCTTCATGAGTTCTGACCGAGGGGTGATGGGTTCGAATCCCACTCACCTCATTAATTTTACTCATTCATTCCCTTCCTCACACCCAAGATCGAACCCCCCAATCCTCACCCATTTCCGTGGTTTATTTCGCCCAAGGATGAGGTCACGGGTTCAATTCCTAGTGGCCTCATTCTTTTATTTTGTATTAAATTTCCAGATTCTTATGCATTAATATTTAGTCTAAACTAACTTGTACAATGCTGGAAATTTTAGTCACTTTCTAACTCATAACATTAATGCATTACCTAGCACAAGGTTACATTCATGGATCCATTTTAACGTATTTTCAAGTGCATCATTCATAGAATCAATTGGCTATGAGATTCTTACTCAAATCAGCCTCATTTCCTTTTTATGAACATCACGATCTTCACGAGTTTATGTACATTAAATAACAACCACAACATTTACAAATTAAAGCAACAAGGCCGAAACTCTTGTCATGGTCACACACTTGCACACAATTTTACATAATTCCGAACACATACATGGGTTGTCATTTTTCATAAATTAACGTACATCCAATACATTCATATATAGCACAGACATCACATAATCCTAAGTCTACCAGCATTCATACCAACCTACGAATTCGTTGGGAGCTAATGAAAGGGACATGCAACGGGGAAAACAACCTTAGTTTTGAGCCGAATATTCTGAATCCTAGGGGTCTCTTGGGAAAGGGACCAAGAGTAAGAAGACCCATACCTGATTTTAACGTTTTTCAACACTTGAACTTGCTGCCCAGAACTTCTCCAAATTCACGTCCAATCCCGAAACTCACACCTTACCCGACTAGTGTATTACATTTTTTCTTAACGTTATCAAATTGCTTTCTCGTTTGTGTTTTGCGTGTAAATTATTCAAGCGTGAAGAACTTTTGTTTTCTTTCTGATTTTTTCTCACGTTTGGCAGCCAGAAAAGAGAGTGTGAAGTGAGAGAGATTGACGTGAAAGAGAGGGAGATGGGAGATAGTGTTCTCTTAGAACTAGGACTTGTTGGCAAGACTAAGTCAAATTAATTAATAATTAATAATTAATAAAAATCTGATTTTTCTTTTTCATAAATCAGCTAATATTTATTATTTAATTAAATTAATTTATCAAATTAATTAAAAGCAAGTTAAATCCTTGCTTCTAGTGGGGCTCGAACCCGAGTGACTCCCATTTGCGAAAATGGATCACTTCGGGTTGCCCCACCCGAATTTCTTTATTTAATTAACTTAATTAATTAAATAATTAATTTCTCAGGGTAATTACAATATTACCCTTGGCCTGGAAAAAACCATTTTACCCTTGGACCCTCAAAACTGAAAATTTCTTCTTTTGAGTCCGGTAAAAACTCTTTTGATTGAATCTTCGTTTTCGTGAGCCTCACATGGTTGGTTCCAACCTTTCCAAGCTCAATTAACTCCCCAAGTTAGTTGGCTTGGTCGTAGTGAGGGTTCTGAGGTCTGGTTCTACGCATATCAATCCGTGTGGACCTTGGTCTAATTACACGCATTCTTGAAAACCTAAGTCTTGATCCTCTTCATTTTTAGGGTTGTTACAGCACCCACACAATGTAAGTCATATTTTCGGAAATCACCCTTCATTACTCACATAATTCCAAACATACATATCTACACATAATCATCACGAAAACACGTTTCCTCCCTTGTTTTCTACCAGTAAACATACCCAACCTATGAATCGATGGGAGCTAGTGACAGGGACATGCAACGGGGAACAACCCTAGTTTCCGGAATAGATTTTTAAACTGAACTTAGGGGTCTCTTGGGAAAGGGACCAAGAAAGAAGAGAACCCATACCTTTGATGACGTTCAAACCTTGACTTGATGCTTAAAAACTCCTCCAAACTCCAACACCGAAAGCCTCAACACCAAACTCGATGGAAATCTCCCCTTTTCGCCTAACGTCTTCACTTAGCTTGTTTTCTTATATTTTCGTGTGAGTTCTTCAAGTGTGAAGAACTTTAATAAATTTTCTGTTCTTGTAGTTGTTTAGGAAGAGAGAAAACGTGAAAGAAAAGAGAATGAGAGAGACGTGAGAGAGAGATGAGCGTGAGAGAGAGTTAAAAGAGGTGAAGTAGTTTAGACTTAGTCAACTAGGAGACTTAGTCAAATAAAACACATTAATTAATAAATAATTAATAATTAATAAGAAAAATCTGATTTTCCTTTTTCTTAAATCAGCCATTAATTATTATTTTATTAAATTAATTCACCAATTAAAAAAATAACATTAAATCATTGCTCCCACCTAGGTTCAAACCAGGGTGGAGCGAGATTTTGCCTCAAAGACCAATATTCGGCCCTCTCTCCCAAAAATTCCCCTAAACCTTATTAATTAAATAATTAATTACATATTTAGGGTAATTATGATACTACCCTTAGCCTGGAAAAAGACCATTTTACCCCAAGACCCTCCAAACCTAAGATTTTCCCTTTTTAAGTCCGGTAAAGACTCATTCGAGTAAATCTTCGTATTCGAGAGTCCTACATGGCTGGACCCAACTTTTACTAGATCAACTAACTCCCCAAGTTAGTTGGCTTGGAGTTCGCAAGGGTTCAGAGGTCTGGTTCAATGCGCATCAATCTGTGTGAACCCGGTCTAATCGTAGGCATCTAAACACACTAAACATTACTTAGCATATTCATGTTTTTTAGGGTTGTTACAAAATTCATCAATTAGTAAGGTATGGGATTCCTTTAACCTTTGGTATCTCTTTCCCCAAAGGGTTCCTCCAAATTGATTTCAAAAGTATGATATTCAAGTGGGTTTACTTCAAATACAAAATTTTTCTTGTGAATTGCTTTTTTATGATTTATTTTGGTTATTATGAGTAGATTAACATGTATTATGATTCAGCTACACTACTTTTTGATGAATTTACTTAGTTTGTGGAAGATGATCTTTTCCCCTTAATCCTAGGCTATGATCTTGAATTGAATTGTCTCGTGTTGATACAATTAGCTTGGTTATTGTGTGAAGTACTATTCTATGTTGTTATTATGTCATGTTATGAGTAGATTGTGATATATTGTAATCCAATTATGCTAGTTCTTGAGTAATTAGCCTAGATTGTAAAGTTAATCATGAATTTGACCTAAGTCTCTAATCCTAGGCTATGAACTAGTGATGAATCGCTGTGTAGTGATTCTATGAACTTTATTATTATGTTGGTTAATATTGTGTGATGGTATTAAAACCAATGTTGGGTTGAATTGAAGATTGTTGATGGTAATACCTTGATGATGGCTTGTGAAGGAGATTCGGGTAAGTCTTGTCATCTCAATTCTTTACTTCAATTGTGATTACGTGTGATTAAGTGCTGATGTTGTATTGAAGTGTACCTTATATTAAGTTTTATAATATTGGTATGATGTTGAATTTAAATGTCTTGACTATGGTTTTTGTTTTGTTGGCTAAGATGTAAATGTTACAAGAATGGTGATAACTTACCAATGTGCCTTATTATAATATGATATGTAAATGTGCTAACCTTACATGTATGAATTGCAATGATTGGAAAATACTCATGCATTTCTTATTGAGCTATGATGATGATGAATTTATAAGGGATAAACCCTATGACCTAAACTAATCTATGAGCATTAATAAAGGCTTAAGGACATTTCAAAAAGGGACTCTTGCTTAGCACCGAGTGAACTAGAGTGAGGAGTTTTCCTTCCCACATAGGGAAGGTAGGATCACAAATGTACTCATCAGATTAGAGACTATAATGCATGTGTAATAAAGAGGGTCCCAACTACATCTCCTAGTTCTTGAACTATGTTGCCCTCATAGGAATACTAGCTAGTGGATTTATATATATGCTACGTTCATGTTTTGGTACTACCTTAGCAAGTAGTCTGCCTTCTTTCGGTGTAGGGTTACATAACACCGAATTCCACATTATCTCATGTGGTCTATGTCGGTTAAGGGAAGATGTTCCTGAAAGGTAAAATGAAGTAGTGAATGAACTCTAACTAGGATGACCTAAGGGGTTTAGCTTAGTCTAGGTATGGGTATGGAACTCTACCTATACATTGCACTAGTTATCCTTGAGGGAAGTCTTAGGAGGATGTTCTTATGTATGTATATGCTTATAAATATAAATGATATGTATATGATGATCTTACATGTTGATGACACCATATTATGTTGATTTCACTCATGAATATGTGGTTGGTCTCGATTGCTAAAGTATGATGATATATACTCTTAATGATATTTTATGTGGAGTTGTATATTGTTTATGGTTCTTGATTGGGTTTACTTGATTGAGTAAGGTTATGGGACTTTGCTTAATCATTGCACTAGTGGACTTAATGAGGGTTCATGAATAATGGTCTTGCTTTGGTTATGATGTTATGAACTCTTACCAATGCTTGTTGATGTTACAACTTGCTAATAGTGTTGTCTTGATCATGTTCTCAAGTATATGGGTATGCATGATTGACTTGACTAGACTTAGTATGGTTGGTTTTGTGATGAAGATGGTATTGTCTTAGTGAATATGTATTAATGACTTGTATTGGTTCTTGAATGTGCATAATGCTTTTAAAAGTAAATTAGCATGCTTTAATGAAATGACCCTTTTTAGCATGATTTTTGTGTTTTGTGTGCATATGGTCTCATACTTAGTACAGGTTATGTGCTAACCCCATTTTCTCCCTTTTCCCCGACATTTTAGGTTTTGGTCATTGAAGGGCTTGTGACGACTTTGAAGGAAGACTTGGATTCTCATTCTCCAAGTTGGGTAGGTCCTTACCACTTCGAGGACAATGCCGCTTTCTAGCTTCGTATATTGATTAGTCTTAAAGACACTATGTTTATTTTCTTTCATTTGAGTACGAAAGATTGTATAACCTATATGTGGTCTTATTGTATTGATGTATAGGTTATGCCCAATTGTTATACTCTTGTTTCGATGGTTATGAGATGAGACATTCATTTTAAGAATATGTTATATCTTATATATATATATATATATATATATATATATATATATATATATATATATATATATATATATGTGCAATAAAAGTATAAAGCTATGTAATATTCTTATACGAAGGTCTATGCATACTCGATATGAATGTATCACTTGTATGCGAGAGGTCTATGTAAACCTCATATAGTCATAGAAAAAGTTTTAAATTTTCCGCATTTTAACCTATGAATGAAATAATGTAATCTAAAAGGCTAGTCTTAATCCTCTTCGAGGACGACGACGTCGGTTACGTCTAGGGGGTGCCCCCCCGGATATGACAAACTTGGTATCAGAGCATGAGGTTGAATATCCTTAAAAACAATGTCTCATTAAACCACATCTACGTAGGTTCTTATTCATAATTGTGAAGTGCACCACACTTATGAATGAGAGACTATATGGTGCTTAGAAACTCTCATCTTCTTGTATTCCTATGTCGTGCCTTTAGAGTACTATTATGTGCTTTCGCCTAAACCTTGTATGGTGGTTTTAGGTATGAATACTCGAAGAGTAGTTGCTAGAAGGGCTGAAGAATAAATGGCTAATGTGGGAGCTAATGACAACCAAGTGCCACCATATGACAACCAAGTGCCTCCACTTGAAGAAGTTGCTATGAGTGATCAAGTTCCGATTGCTCCTCCACTGATGACCGATGGAGATATAAGGGCAGCTTTTCTCACTTTGACACAAGACATGACCTCTCAAGCTAATGCCGTCACTTCTCAAGTTCAAGCTATGACGGCCCAAATGAATATGGAGGTGGGACCTCGAGTTCCTCAACATTCTAGCACTATGGCCTTGCGTTTGAGAGACTTTGCAAGAATGAATCCACCTATGTTCTTTGGGTCAAGGTCGGATGAGGACCCTCAATATTTCCTCGATGAGGTCTACAAGATTCTCTATGCTATGGGTTTGACCTCAACTGAGAAGGCCGAGTTAGCGTCCTATCAACTCAAAGATGTGGCCCATACTTGGTATGTGCAATGGAGGAATAATAGGGCACTAAGAGGTAATCCAATCACTTGGGAGATCTTCAAGAAGGCTTTCCTTGATTGGTAGAGAGACGAGGGAAGCAAATTTTAAGAATTCATCAAAATTTGTTAATGAGGTATGAGTGTACTTGACTATTCCTTGAAATTCGCTAAATTGTCCAAGCATGCTCCATCATTGGTTTCAAACCCAAAGGATGAGATGAGTCATTTTTTACGGGGGTGTCTAATGACTTGGAGGAAGAATGTTGTTCGGCTATGCTTCATGATGACATGAATATCTCTCGTCTGATGGTTCATGCTCAACAACTAGAAGAAACTACGAAAAGGAGAAAGAGTAGGGAGGCTAAGAAGGCCAAGTCTTATGAAACTGGTTCTTCAAAGGGTAGGCTTGACATTCAAGACAAGCCTAGGTTCAAGAAGATGTTTTCTATCAAGTTCCAACCAAATTTCCCAAGGCTCGTGATGATAGGGTGTCTAACCCTATGTCTCAAAAGGGAGAACGTACTACCTCACTAAACAAGAAGACAACTTGTGGAAAGTGTGGCTTAACCTACTCGACTAAGTTTTAAGAGTCAGAAAATGAAGAAATTTGGTGGTTAAGTGTCTAACACATATTAGAGTTAGTTTATTGTTGAAACTTCCGAGTACGACTCCCCAAGGACCAACAAAAGGCCCTTGAGGAGGACCCTTGCAATTTGGCAAAAAGCTGCCAAAAGGCAGTGTCCATTAATGAGTTTACAGGCAACAAATCGTGGTCCAATCGACGGGGCGTCGATTGCCACCATCGATAGTCACTTAGAAAAATTCCTGAAGGGGTCTTTTAGGCAACTCTTTGACCAAAATCATAAACATGCAGCACGGAGACCATACTGCCCGTCGATTGACCTATGACCGTCAGTCGGGGTCTCGTAGGTCAGGCCCTTGTGTTGCTGCCACATTTTAATTACTTCTTTTAGTTAATTCGTTAGGGGTTAAGGTAGGGCTCATTAAGTTAGCTTATGACTCTTATAACTACCCCAATTTTAATTAGACTAAACTCAACTCTTATAATTCCCAAAACCAAATTACTCTTCCTTCTTTCATCTTTCTCTCACCAAAAGAAACCCCATTGAAGAACAAGCAAAGGAGGGTTATAGGTCTAAAAAGTATCAAGTTCTCTCCATCAAAATTCATCAATTAATAAGGTATGGGATTCCTTTCACCTTTAGGAGCTCTTTCCCCAAAGGGTTCCTCTAAATTGATTTCAAAAGTATGATATTCAAGTGGGTTTACTTCAAATACAAAATTTATCTTGTGAATTGCTTTTTATGATTTATTTTTGTTATTATGAGTAGATTAACATGTATTATGATTCAACTACACTACTTTTTGATGAATTTACCTAGTTTGTGGAAGATAATCTTTTCCCCTTAACCCTAGGTTATGATCTTAAATTGAATTGTCTCGTATTGATACAATTAGCTTGGTTATTGTATGAAGTACTATTCTATGTTGTTATTATGTCATGTTATGAGTAGATTGTGATATATTGTAATCCAATTATGGTAGTTCTTGAGTAATTAACCTAGATTGTAAAGTTAATCATGAATTTGACCTAAGTCTCTAATCCTAGGCTATGAACTAGTGATGAATCACTATGTAGTGATTCAATTAACTTTATTCTTATGTTGGTTAATATTGTGTGATGGTATTAAAACTAATGTTGGGTTGAATTGAAGATGGTTGATGGTAAGACCTTGATGATGGCTTGTGAAGGAGATTGGGGTAAGTCTTGTCATTTCAATTCTTTACTTTAATTGTGATTACTCGTGATTAAGTGCTGATGTTGTATTGAAGTGTACCTTATATTAAGTTTGATAGTATTGGTATGATGTTGAATTTAAATGTCTTGACTGTGGTTTTTGTGTTGTTGGCTAAGATGTAAATGTTACAAGAATGGTGATAACTTACCAATGTGCCTTATTATAATATGATATGTAAATGTGCTAACCTTACATGTATGAATTGTAATGATTGGAAAATACTCATGGAATTCTTATAGATCTATGATGATGATGAATTTATAAGGGATAAACCCTATGACCCAAACTAATCTATGAACATTAACAAAGGCTTAAGGACATTTCAAAAAGGGACTCTTGCTAAGCATCGAGTGAACTAGAGTGAGGAGTTTTCCTTCCCACATAGGGAAGGTAGGATCACAAATGTACTCATGAGATTAGAGACTATAATGCATGTATAATAAAGAGGGTCCCAACTACATCTCCTAGTTCTTGAACTATGTTGCCCTCATACGAATACTAGCTAGTGGATTTATATTGATGCTACGTTTATGTTTTGGTACTACCTTAGCAAGTAGTCTGCCTTCTTTCGGTGTAGGGTTACATAACACCGGATTCCACATTATCTCATGTGGTCTATGTTGGTTAAGGGAAGATGTTCCTGAAAGGTAAAATGAAGTAATGAATGAACTCTAACTAGGATGACCTAAGGGGTTTAGCTTAGTCTAGGTATGGGTATGAAACTCTACCTATACATTGCACTAGTTATTCTTGAGGGAAATCTTAGGAGGATGTTCTTATGTATGTATATGCTTATAAATATAAATGATATGTATATGATGATCTTACATGTTGATGACACCATATTATGTTGATTTCACTCATGAATATATGGTTGGTCTCTATTGCTAAAGTATGATAATATATACTCTTAATGATATTTTATGTCGAGTTGGATATTGTTTATGGTTCTTGATTGGGTTTACTTGATTGAGTAAGGTTATGGGGCTTTGCTTAGTAATTGCACTAGTGGACTTAATGAGGTTTCATGAATAATGGTCTTGCTTTGGTTATGATGTTATGAACTCTTACCAATGCTTGTTGATGTTACAACTTGCTGATAGAGTTGTCTTGATCATGTTCTCAAGTATATGGGTATGCATGATTGACTTGACTAGACTTAGTATTGTTGGTCTTGTGATGAACATGGTCTTGACTTAATGAATATGTATTAATGACTTGTATTGGTTCTTGAATGTGCATAATGCTTTTCAAAGTAAAATAACATGTTTTAATGAAATTCCCCTTTTTAGCATAATTTTTATGTTGTATGTGCATATGGTCTGATACTTAGTACAAGTGACGTGCTAACCCCATTTTCTCCCTTTTCCCCAACATTTTAGGTTCCGGTCGTTGAAGGGCTTGTGACGACTTTGAAGGAAGACATGGTTTCTCATTCTCTAAGTTGGGTAGGTCCTTACCACTTCGAGGACAATGCCGCTTTCTAGCTTCGTATATTGATTAGTCTTAAAGACACTATGTTTATTTCCTTTCATTTGAGTACTAAAGATTGTATAGCCTGTATGTGGTTCTTATTGTATTGATGTATAGGTTATGCCCAATTGTTATACTCTTGTTTAGATGGTTATGAGATGAGACGTCCGTTTTAAGACTATGTTATATCTTATATATATATATGTGCAATAAATGTATAAAGCTATGTAATATTCTTATACGAAGGGTCTATGTATACTCGATATGAATGTATTACCTGTATGCGAGAGGTCTATGTAAACCTCATGATAGTCATAGAGAAGTTTTAAATTTTCCGCATTTTTAACCTATGAATGAAATAATGTAATCTAAGAGGCTAGTCTTAATCCTCTCCTAGGACGACGACGTCGGTTACGTCTAGGGGGTGCTCCCCGGATGTGACAAACTTGGTATCAGAGAATGAGGTTGAATATCTTTAAAAACAATGTCTCATTAAATCACATCTACGTAGGTTCTTATTCATAATTGTGAAGCGCGCCACACTTATGAATGAGAGACTATATGGTGCTTACAAACTCTCATCTTCTTGTATTCCTATGTCATGCCTTTAGAGTACTATTATGTGCTTTTGACTAAACCTTATATGGTGATTTTAGGTATTAATACTCGAATAGCAGTTGCTAGAAGGGCTGAAGAATAAATGGCTAATGTGAGAGCTAATGACAACCAAGTGCCTCCACTTGAAGAAGTTGCTATGAGTGATCAAGTTCCGGTTGCTCCTCCACTGATGACCGATGGAGATATAAGGTCAACTTTTCTCACTTTGACACAAGCCATGACCTCTCAAGCTAATGCCGTCACTTCTCAAGTTAAAGCTATGACGGCGCAAATGAATATGAAGGTTGGACCTCGAGTTTCTCAACATTCTAGCACTATGGCGTTGCATTTGAGACTTTGCTAAAATGAATCCACCTATGTTCTTTGGGTCAAGGTCGGATGAGCACCCTCAAGATTTCCTCGATGAGGTCTACAAGATTCTCTATGCTATGGGTTTGACCTCAACTGAGAAGGCCGAGTTAGCGTCGTATCAACTAAAAGATGTGGCCCACACTTGGTATGTGCAATGGAGGAATAAGAAGGCACTAAGAGGTAGTCCAATCACTTGGGAGATCTTCAAGAAGGCTTTCCTTGATTGGTAGAGAGACGAGGGAAGTAAAGTTGAAAAATTCATCAAACTTTGTTAATGAGGTATGAGTGTACTTTACTATTCCTTGAAATTCACTAAATTGTCCAAGCATGCTCCATCATTTGTTTCAAACCCAAAGGATGAGATGAGTCATTTTTTACGGGGGTGTCCGATGACTTGGAGGAAGAATGTCGTTAGGCAATGCTTCATGATAACATGAATATCTCTCGCCTGATGGTTGATGCTCAACAAATAGAAGAAACTAGGAAAAGGAGAAAGAGTAGGGAGGCTAAGAAGGCCAAGTCTTATGAAACTGGTTCTTCAAAGGGTAGGCTTGACATTCAAGACAAGCCTAGGTTCAAGAAGAGGTTTTCTATCAAGTTCCTACTAAATTTCCCAAGGCTCGTGATGATAGGGTGTCTAACCCTAAGTCTCAAAAGGGAAGACGTACTACCTCACTAAACAAGAAGAAAAATTGTGGAAAGTGTGGCAAGAAGCATTATGGTGATTGCCTTGTTGGGACGAAAAATTGCTTTGGGTGTGGCAAGAGTGGCCACAAGGTTAGGGATTGCCCAAATTTGAAGGGGCAAGACAAAGGTAGTGCGCAAGCTCAACCTAGTGGTTCTAATGTGGATCCTCCAAATAAGAATCACTTTTATGCACTTTGCTCTAGGGGTGAACAAGAGAGTTCTCCCGATGTGGTGACGGTAAGTTACAAGTCTTCTCTGTTGATGTACATGCTTTTCTTGATCCATATGCTACATTATCTTTTGTTACTACCTTGATACCTATAAAGTTTGATATTTTTCCTAATATTCTAAATGAACCTTCCATGGTAACTACCCCGGTAGGTGAGTCAGTGGTTGCAAAGAGGGTATATACAAATTGTCCTATAATGTTGCCCAATAGAGTTACTCATGTTGAATTAGTAGAATTTGATATGGTCGATTTTGATGTCATCTTGGGAATGGATTGATTGCATGATTGTTTTGCTTCCATTGATTGTAGAACTAGGATTGTGAAGTTTAATTTCCAAATTAACCCATTTTAGAGTGGAAGGGGGGAAGTTCTATTCCTAGAAGTCGTATTATCTCTTGTATTAAATCATGTAAAATGATCTCAAAAGGGTGTCTATATCACATTATAAAAGTCAAAGATTTAGACTCCGAAAATGCTCCCATTGTATTAGTCCACGTAGTAAGGGAATTTCCGGAGGTCCTTCCTAATGATCTTTCGGGAATCCCTCCTGAACGAAAATTGATTATGGTATTGACTTTCTACGGATACCAACCCCATTTTAATTCCTGCTGATCGGATGGCTCCAGCCAAATTAAAAGAGTTGAAGTCTCAACTCAAGGACTTACTAGACAAAGACTTCATTAGACCTAGTATTTCTCCATGGGGTGGTCCGGTATTATTCGTGAAAAAGAAGGATGGGTCCTTTAGAATGTGCATTGATTATCGCCAACTCAATGAAGTCACTATTAAGAACAAGTATCCTCTCCCTCGGATTGACGACTTATTTGATCAACTCCAAGGGTCTAGCTACTATTCTAAGATTTACTTGAGATCAGGGTATCACCAACTTAGGGTGAGAAGTGAGGATATATTTAAAAAAAGGCATTCCAAACTAGATATGGTCACTATGAGTTCTTAGTAATATCTTTTGGTCTCACTAATACACCGACGGTGTTTATGGATCTCATGAATAGAGTATTTCAAAGTTACCTAGATTCATTTGTCATTGTTTTCATTAATGATATCTTGCTATATTCAAAAAATGAGGGTGAACACATGGACCATTTGGTGTTACAAGTGCTTAAGGAATACCAATTGTTTGCCGAGTATATAAAATGTGAGTTTTTGTTGAGGTCGGTGGCGTTTTTTGGTCATATCATCTCTAGTGAGGGAGTTGAGGTTGATCCAAGGAAAATTAAGGCGGTGAAAAATTGGCCTAGGCTATTGACTCCAACCAACATCAGGAGTTTCTTCTGTCTAGCGGGCTATTATAGGAGGTTTGTGGATGGTTTCGCGTCTATTGCATATCCCTTGACACCCTTGACCCAAAAGAGTATGAAATTTAAGTGGTCGGAGGCATGTGAAAGAAGCTTCCAAATCTTGAAGGATAAGCTTACTTCCGTTCTGGTGTTGACTTTACCGGAGGGTACCAAGGGTTTCGTTGTATATTGTGATGCATCCCGACTGGTCTTAGGGTGTGTGCTTATGCAACATGGGAAAGTTGTAGCCTCTGCCTCTAGACAACTTAAGGTGCATGAGTAAAACTATCCAACTCATGATCTGAGTTAGCGGCCATGGTATTTGCCTTGAAAATATGGAGGCATTATTTGTATGGTGTTCATGTCTATGTGTATACCGACCACAAGAGTATTCAATATGTGTTTACTCAAAAGGAATTGAATCTCCCCCAAAGAAGGTGGTTGGAATTGTTGAAAGATTACGACATGAGTGTTTACTACCGCTCCAACAAGGACAATATGGTTGCGGATTCTCTAAGTCGTATGACCATGGGTAGTGTCTCATGTGTATGAAGCCAAGAAATACCTAGTGAAAGATGTTCATAGGTTGGCTCGTTTGTGTGTTAGATTGCAAGACTCTCCGAATGGTGGTTTTATGGTCCATCATAACTCCGAACGTCTTTGGTTGTCGAGGTGAAGTCCAAAGAACACCTTGATCAACCATTGATGTAGTTGAAGGAGTCGGTTATTGGTAAGCTTAATGAATCATTCTCCTAGGGGGATGGTGTCTTGACGTATCAAGGAAGGTTGTGTGTTCCCAATGTAGATGACTTGATGAACCAGATTCTTGAATAAGATCATGGTTCCCATTACTCCATTCATCCGGGTTCAACAAAGATGTATCATGGCCTTAGAGAAGTCTTTTGGTGGGAAGGTTTGAAGAAGGACATAGCATAATTTGTTGCAATGTGTCCAAATTTAGAACAAGTGAAATCCGAACACCAAAATTCCGGTGGTTTACTTCAAGAAATCCAAGTTCCTACTTGGAAGTGGGAAAACATTAATATGGATTTTGTGGTAGGGTTGCCTTGGATACAAAAGCAATATGACCCCATATGGGTGGTTGTGGATAGGTTGACCAAATCCGCTTATTTTATTCCTATCAAGTCCACTTACTCGGCGGAGGATTATGCAGGGAACTTCATATATGAGATTGTGTGTCGCCATGGTATTACGTTATCCATCATATCAGATAGGGGTGCACAATTCATATCTAGGTTTTGGAAAGGGATGGGTACCAAGGTGAAGTTAAGCACCACTTTTCATCCTCAAACGGATGGTCAAGCGGAGCATACTATTCAAACCCTTGAGGATATGCTTAGAGCTTATATACTTTATTTTAAGGGATTGGGATAAGCACTTGCCTTTGGTTGAGTTTTCATACAACAATAGTTACCATTCATCCATATCTATGGCTCATTATGAAGCCTTGTATGGTAGGAGATGTAGATCTCCAATTGGATGGTTTGAAGTGGGTGAGTCTTCACTTTTGGGTCCCGAATTGATTTATAATACTTTGGAGAAGGTTCATATTATAAGGAACCGCTTGAAAACAGCCTATAGCCGTCAAAAGTCTTATGCCGACCTTAGGAGAAGAGAGTTAGAATTTAATGAAGGTGATAAATTCTATCTAAATATTTAGCCTATGAAAGGAGTGGTGAGATTTGGCAAGAAACGGAAGTTGAGTCCTCGTTATGTGGGTCCCTATGAAATTTTGCAAAAGATTGGCAAGGTTGAATATGAGTTGAAGTTACCTAGTGAATTGGCTTTGGTTCATTCGGTGTTTCATATTTCCATGCTTAAAAAGTGTATCGGTGATCCCGAGTACATTCTTCGTATTAAAGGTCTAGGTGTTCATGAGAACCTCTCTTATGAGGAGGTTCCGGTTGAAATCCTTGATAGACAAGTAAAGAAGTTAAGGAACAAAGAGGTGGCTTCCATAAAGGTGTTATGGAAGAATCACCTATTTGAGGGTGCAACATGGGAGGACTAGGCCTACATGAAGTCCCGTTACCCTCATCTATTTGATAACTAAGGTTAGTTATTCCTATTTGTAGTGAAAATAATGAGTTTATTTGAAATTACCTTGATTTTTAGTGAAGTTTTACAAAAAGGTGCATGTTATAGTAAACTTCAGGCCTAAAAATGAAAATGTTGTTTTTACTTGTTTTGAGTTTATGTTGTGCATTTTGGTATATTGTGCCTTCATGAATTGTACTGAGCATGTTGACATGTGTGGAAGAAGCCTTGGCGTAATGATTAAACATGAAATGAATGTTGAACTCTTATGAGTTTAAAATGATGTTTTGATTTACATTGTGTAAATGGTCATGTGATTGTGTTGATTTTTATTGCGACTCATGTTTTGAGATGTTGTTGTTGGTTGGGTTGCTAGTTTTGAGTCTATTCCTTCCTTTTAAAGAATTTTAGTGTCATTCGGGGACGAATGTTCTTAAGGGGGGATAATGTAATACTCCGAATGTCTAAAGCCTAATATAGAGCCTAACATAAGAGTCTAAGAGTTTTAACAGTGTTTATAAGTCAATTATAATGTATATAAGTCATTTAGGAAGTTTTAGAATCAAAACATCAAGCAACGTCCATGACGTCCGGAAACTAGTTCAAGAGGTGCTAGTGTGCTTTAGCCTATTTGAGTAAGTTTTAAGAGTCAAAAAATGATGAAATTTGTTGGTGAGGTGTCTTACACATATTAGATTTTTTTTTGAGTCTAAACGTCCGAGTACGACTCTCCAAGGACCAACCAAGGGCCCTAGAGGAGGACCCTTGCAATTTGGCAAAAAACTGCCAAAAGGCAGTGTCCATCAACGAGTTGCAGGCGACGAATCGTGGTCCAATCGATGGGTTGTCGATTGGCACCGTCGATGATCACTTAGCAAAATTCGTGAAGGGGTCGTTTTGGCAACTCTCTTATTAAAACCACATACGTGCATCACGGAGGCCACACTGCCTGTCGACTGACCTACGCCCATCAGTCGGGGTGTCGTAGGTCAGACCTCTGTGTTGCTGCCACATTTTAATTAGTTCATTTAGTTAATTAAGTGGTTAGTTAATTAGTTAGGGTTTAAGGTAGTACTAATTAAGTTAGCTAATGACTTCTATAAAGACCCCAAACCTAATTAGACTAAACCCAACTCTTATAATTCCCAAAACCAAATTGATCTTCCTTCTCTCTTCTTTCTCTCTCCTAAAGAAACCCCATTGAAGATCAAGAAAAGAAGATTTCTAGGTCTGCAACGGATCACGTTTTCTCCATCAAACTTCATCAATTAGTAAAGTATGGGATTCCTTTCACCTTTGGGATCTCTTTCCCCAAAGGGTTCCTCCAAATTGATTTCAAAAGTATGAAATTCAAGTGGGTTTACTTCAAATACGAAATTGATTTTGTGAATTGCTTTGTTTATGATTTATTTTGGTTATTATGAGTATATTAACATGTATTAGGATTCAACTACACTACTTTTTGATCAATTAACCAAGTTTGTGGAAGATGATCTTTTCCCCTTAACCCTAGGTTATGATATTGAATTGAATTGTCTAGTATTGATACAATTAGCTTTGTTATTGTGTGAAGTAATATTCTATGTTGTTATTATGTCAAGTTATGAGTAGATTGTGACATATTGTAATCCAATTATGCTAGTTCTTGAGTAATTAACCTATATTTTAAAGTAGACCATAAATTTGACTTAAGTCTCTAATCCTAGGCTATGAACTATTGATGAAAGTTGTGTAGTGATTCAATTGAATTTTTTATTATAATGCTTAATATTGTGTGATGGTATAACAACCATTGTTGGGTTTACTTGAGGATGGTTGATGGTAATACCTTGATGATGGCCTGTGAAGGAGATTGGGGTAGGTCTTGTGATCTCAATTCCTTACTTCAATTGTGATTACTTGTGATTAAGTGATGATGTTGAATTGAAGTGTACCTTATATTAAGTTTGATAGTATTGGTATGATGTTGAATTTAAATGTCTTGACTGTTGATTTTAGTTGTTGGCTAAGATGTAAATGTTACAAGAATGGTGATAACTTACCAATGTGCCTTATTATAATATGATATGTAAATATGCTAACCTTACATTTATGAATTGTAATGAATGGAAAAAACTCATGCAATTATTATTGAGCTATGATGATGATAAATATATAAGGGATATACCCTATGACCTAAACTAAGCTATTATCATTAATAAAGGCTTAAAGACATTTCAAAAATGGACTCTTGCGTAGCACCGAGTGAACTAGAGTGAGAAGTTTTCCTTCCCACATAGGGAAGGTAGGATCACAAATGTACTCATGAGATTAGAGACTATAATTCATGTAGCATAGAGAGGGTCCCAACTACATCTCCTAGTTCTTGAACTATGTTTCCCTCATAGGAATACTAGTTAGTGGATCCATATAGATGCTACGTTTATATTTTGGTACTACCTTAGCTAGTAGTCTGCCTTTTTTCGGTGTAGGGTTACATAACACCGGATTCCACATTAGATCATGTGGTCTATGTCGATTAAGGGAAGATGTTCCTGAAAGGTAAAATGAAGAATTGAATGAACTCTAACTAGGATGACCTAAGGGGTTTAGCTTAGTCTAGGTAGGGGTATGGGACTCTACCTATACATTGCACTAGTTAGCCTCGAGGGAAGTCTTAGGAGGATGTTCTTATGTATGTATATGCTTATAAATATAAATGATATGTATATGATGATCTTACATGTTGATGACACCATATTATGTTGATTTCACTCATAAATATGTGGTTGGTCTCTATTGCTAAAGTATGATGATATATACTCTTATTGATATTTTATGTGGAGTTGGATATTGTTTATGCTTCTTGATTGGGTTTACTTGATTGAGTAAGGTTATGGGGCTTTGCTTAGTAATTGCACTAGTGGACTTAATGAGGGTTCATGAATAATGGTCTTGCTTTGGTTATGATGTTATGAACTCTTATCGATGATTGTTGATGTTACAACTTGCTGATAGAGTTGTCTTGATCATGTTCTCAAGTATATGGGTATGCATGATTGACTTGACTAGACTTAGTATGGTTGGTCTTGTGATGAAGATGGTATTGTCTTAGTGAATATGTATTAATGACTTGTAATGGTTCTTGAATGTGCATATTGCTTTTCAAAGTAAATTAGCATGCTTTAATGAAATGCCCCTTTTTAGCATGATTTTTTTGTTTTGTGTGCATATAGTCTCATACTTAGTACAAGTGATCTGCTAACCCCATTTTCTCCCTTTTCCCCGACATTTTAGGTTTTGGTCATTGAAGGGCTTGTGACGGCTTTGAAGGAAGACTTGGATTCTCATTCTCCAAGTTGGGTAGGTCCTCACCACTTCGAGGACAATGCCACTTTCTAGCTTCAGATATTGATTAGTCTTAAAGACACTATGTTCATTTCCTCTCATTTGAGTATTAAAGATTATATAGCCTATATGTGGATCTTATTGTATTGATGTATGGGCTATGCCCAATTGTTATATTCTTGTTTAGATGGTTATGAGATGAGACATCCGTTTTAAGATTATGTTATATCTTATATATATATGTGCAATAACAGTAGAACACTATGTAGTCTTCTTATACGAAGGGTCTATGTACACTCTATATGAATATATTACTTGTATGCGAAAGTTATATGCAAACCTCATTATAGATATAGAAAAGTTTTAAATTTTCCGCATTTTTAACCTATGAATGAAATTATGTAAGCTAAGAGGCTAGTCTTAGTCCTCTCCGAGGATGACGCCGGCGGTTACGTCTACGGGGTGCTTCTCGGATGTGACATGGTTGATGCCCGCAGGCCACGATTGACGTCGCCCAGCCGATGTGAACACACAACAACAAATGCTTGTGGGCCTTGGCCGATGTCATATGACAATGACGACTAGCGTTGTCAATGCGCGCATGCCACCACCCATGTAGCCAAACTGATTAGCACATGCAACATCTAATGCTTGCAGGCCATGACCGATGTCGCCTGCCATTGCGCACACACCACGTTTGATGCATGTAGTCCTTGGCCAATGTCACCTGACGTCAGCAGACGTCGTTTTCCATATGCGCACATGTTACGCTGATGCGTGTAGGCCATGACCGATGACATTTGCCATTTGCCGATATACGCAGGCCACAACCTCTGTCGCCCACTGAATGAGCACACAACCTGTTTGATGCATAAAACCTTTGGAGGATATCCCCTGACATTGGTAGAAGTGATTTGCCATATGTGCACTTTTGATGTGTGTAGACCATGAGAGATGTTGGCCGTCATTGGCCGATGTGAGCATGGTTCTTCCAAATTGATTTCAAAAGTATGAAATTCAAGTTGGTTTACTTCAAATACGAAATTGATTTTGTGAATTGCTTTGTTTATGATTTATTTTGGTTATTATGAGTATATTAACATGTATTAGGATTCCACAACACTACTTTTTGATGAATTGACCTAGTTTGTGGAAGATGATCTTTTCCCCTTAACCCTAGGTTATGATGTTGAATTGAATTGTCTAGTATTGATACAATTAGCTTTGTTATTGTGTGAAGTACTATTCTATGTTGTTATTATGTCAAGTTATGAGTAGATTGTGACATATTGTAATCCAATTATGCTAGTTCTTGAGTAATTAACCTATATTTTAAAGTAGACCATGAATTTGACTTAAGTCTCTAATCCTAGGCTATGAACTATTGATGAACGTTGTGTAGTGATTCAATTGAATTTATTATTATGTTTCTTAATATTTTGTGATGGTATTACAACCATTGTTGGGTTTAATTGAGGATGGTTGATCGTAATACCTTGATGATGGCCTGTGAAGAAGATTGGGGTAGGTCTTGTGATCTCAATTCTTTACTTCAATTGTGATTACTTGTGATTAAGTGATGATGTTGTATTGAAGTGTAACTTATATTAAGTTTGATAGTATTGGTATGATGTTGAATTTAAATGTCTTGACTGTGGTGTTTGAGTTGTTGCATAATATGTAAATGTTACAAGAATGGTGATAACTTACCAATGTGCCTTATTATAATATGATATATAAATGTGCTAACCTTACATTTATGAATTGTAATGAATGGAAAAAACACATGCATTTCTTATTGAGCTATGATGATGACAAATATATAAGGGATATACCCTATGACCTAAACTAAGCTATGATCATTAATAAAGGCTGAAAGACATTTCAAAAAGGGACTCTTGCTTAGCACCGAGTGAACTAGAGTGGGGAGTTTTCCTTTCCACATAGGGAAGGTAGGATCACAAATGTACTCATGAGATTAGAGACTATAATGCATGTAGTATAAAGAGGGTCCCAACTACATCTCCTTGTTCTTGAACTATGTTGCCCTCATAGGAATACTACCTAGTGGATCCACATAGATGCTACGTTTATGTTTTGGTACTACCTTAGCAAGTAGTCTGCCTTCTTTCGGTGTAGGGTTACATAACACCGAATTCCATATTAGCTCATGTGGTCTATGTCGGTTGAAGGAAGATGTTCCTGAAAGGTAAAATGAAGTAATGAATGAACTCTAACTAGGATGACCTAAGGGGTTTAGCTTAGTCTAGGTAGGGGTATGAGACTCTGCCTATACATTGCACTAGTTAGCCTTGAGGGAAGTCTTAGGAGGATGTTCTTATGTCTGTATATGCTTATAAATATAAATGATACGTATATGATGATCTTACATGTTGATGTAACCATATTATGTTTATTTCACTCATAAATATGTGGTTGGTCTCTATTGCTAAAGTATGATGATATATACTCTTAATGATATTTTATGTGGAGTTGGATATTGTTTATGGTTCTTGATTGGATTTACTTGATTGAGTAAGGTTATGGGGCTTTGCTTAATCATTGCATTAGTGGACTTAATGAGGTTTCATGAATAATTGTCTTGCTTTGGTTATGATGTTATGAACTCTTACCGATGATTATTGATGTTACAACTTGCTGATAGAGTTATCTTGATCATGTTCTCAAGTATATGGGTATGCATAATTGACTTGACTAGACTTAGTATGGTTGGTCTTGTGATGAAGATGGTATTGTCTTAGTGAATATGTATTAATGACTTGTATTGGTTCTTGAATGTGCATAATGCTTTTAAAAGTAAATTAGCATGCTTTAATGAAATGACCCTTTTTAGCATGATTTTTGTGTTTTTTGTGCATATGGTCTCATACTTAGTACAGGTTTTGTGCTAACCCCATTTTCTCCCTTTTCCCCGACATTTTAGGTTTTGGTCATTAAAGGGCTTGTGACGACTTTGAAGGAAGACTTGGATTCTTATTCTCCAAGTTGGGTAGGTCCTCACCACTTCGAGGACAATGCCAATTTCTAGCTTCAGATATTGATTAGTCTTAAAGACACTATGTTCATTTCCTTTCATTTAAGTATTAAAGATTGTATAGCCTATATGTGTCTCTTATTGTATTGATGTATGGGCTATGCCCAATTGTTATACTCTTGTTTAGATGGTTATGAGATGAGACATCCGTTTTAAGACTATGTTATATCTTATATATATGTGTGCAATAAAAGTAGAACACTATGTAGTCTTCTTATACGAAGGGTCTATGTATACTCTATATGAATATATTACTTGTATGCGAAAGTTATATGCAAACCTCATGATAGATATAGAAAAGTTTTAAATTTTCCGCATTTTTAACCTATGAATGAAATTATGTAAGCTAAGAGGCTAGTCTTAGTCCTGTCCGAGGACGACGATGTCGGTTACGTCTACGGGGTGCTCCTCGGATGTGACATGGTTGATGCCCGCAGGCCACGACTGACGTCGCCCAGCCGATGTGCACACACCATAACAAATGCTTGCGGGCCTTGGCCAATGACATATGACAATGACGGCTGGTGTTGCCAACATCTAATGCGTGCAGGCCATGACCGATGTCGCCTGCCGTTGCGCACACACCATGTTTGATGTGTGTAGTCCTTGGCCAATGTCGTCTCACGTCACCAGACGTTGTTTTCCATATGCGCTCATGTTACGCTGATGCGTGTAGGCCATGACCGATGACATCTGCCATTGGCCGATATACGCAGGCCACAACCTTTGTCGCCCAGTGAATGCGCACACAACCTGTTTGATGCGTAAAACCTTCGGACGATGTCCCCTAACATTGGTAGAAGTCTTTTGCCATATGTGCACTTTTGATGTGTGTAGGCCATGAGCGATGTTATCCGTCATTGGCCGGTGTGCGCATGCCACGACTGATATCGCCCAGCTAATGCACATATGCAATGTTTGATGCGTGCAAACCATGACCATGTCGCCTGCCGTTGTGCACACACCACATTTGATGCGTGCAAGCCTTGGCCGATGTCTCCTAACACTGGCAGACGTCGTTTTCCAGAAGCGCACATGCTACGTCTGATGCGTGCAGGCCATGACCAATGTTTTCTAGCCGATGCGCATAGACCACGTTTGATGCATGCATGCCTTGGCCGATGTCGCCTAACGTCTACAAACATTGTTTGCCATATGCGCAAATGTTACACCGTTGCGTGCAGGCCATGACCAATTTCATCTTTCGTTGACTGATGAGCGCAAGCCATGACTATTGTTGCTCCGTTGATGCGCACACACCACGTTTGATGAGTGCGGTCCTTCGAGGATGTCTCCATATGTTGATCGACGTCATTTTCCATATGCGTATTTCCGATGCGTGCATGCCATGACTGATGTCATCTGTCATTCGCTGATGCGCATGTCTGATGCCCACATGCTACATCCTATGTGTGGCCCACATAGAGCTCTTGATTCCGTTGCGCCGATTCAGATTTAGAGGAGTAGGCATTGTTTTTCCAATGAATCATAATGAGCATGTACAACCAAAATATGTACGTTCTAAGGTACAAACACACATTTGTTTTTTTATCATAAATAAGTTGTGTATATATATAAAAATATAATTTTCAACAATTTTTTTGGAACTTTTATTTTTTTCGACCAATCACGAATATGAGTAATTAATTAATTAAAATAGAATTAATAAGATAAAAATATAAAATTAACGCCAAAAATTCACAAATAAATAAAGTAACCTTAAATTCAACAATTTCAACAATTTTTTGTAATTTTTATTTTTTGAGAAAATTTCAAAAATGAGTAATTAATATTTAAAAAATTGGAAAATATGATAAAATATATAAAATTAACGCCAAAAATTTATAAATAGATATAGTTACCTTAAATTCAACAATTTCAACAAGTCGATCAAGCAACGTATGACATCCCCAACAAGTCGATCAAGCAACGTATGACATCCCCAAACTGATGTATGCAGGCCACAAACGATGAAGACAGACGATGTTTGACATCGGCAGACCGATGTGTGAATGTTAAATACGATGTGGGCAATCCACGTTCGACGTCGGCAAATTGATGTGTGCAGGACACGTCCGATGTTGGTTTAACGTTGTGTGCAGGCCAAAGTTGATGCGAGCAGGCCATGTCCGACGTCACTGATAGTTGTGTGTAGGCCAAGGGAAATAGGGGCAGGCCACGCCAAACGTAGGCTGAATGAAGTTTGTAGGCCACACCCGAAGATGACTAAGTAATGTGCACAACGCGGGCAACCCACGGTCGACGTCGGCTGAGCAAGGTGCATAGGCCACGACTGATGAGGGTACTCCACGACCAATATCTCCTGGACGATGACGCGCGCCATTGGCCGACATGCACATTCCACGTCAGATGCATGCATAAATCGGTTGATGCTAAATGGAAGACACCAATTTCGCCCGTCTGATGCTCACATGCCATGTTAGATTCATGCATACCTTGGCTGATGGTACCTGTCGTTGAGTGACTTAGCATGCCGATGCGCCCATGACATGTTAGATGTGTGCTGCCTTTTGATGATGCTGTCTGTCATTGGGGAACGTTGCCTGACCGATGCGTGTAGACCACGACCGATGTCTCCAAGTCGATGTGCACATGCCACGACTGATGTCGCCCAACCGATGTGCACACTCCACGTTTGGTACGTGTGGGCCTTGGCCGATGTCATCTAACATTGGCTTATGCTCGCAGTCCATGACCGACGTCGCCCTACCGGTGCGCACACATCATGGGTGATGCTTGAAGGCCTTGGTTGTTGTTGCTGATGCCATTGGCAGACGCCGTTCGCCACATGCGCACAAGCTATGTCTGATGCTTTCAGGCCATGACCTATGTCGCCTAGCCGATGTGCACACACCACATTTGTTTTGTCCATGCCTTAGCCTATGCCGCCCCACATTAACAGACATCGTATGCCAATGCAAGCACATGCAGCATCCGATGTGTGTAGGCCATGACTAATGTCGTCTGCCTTTGACTAATGCACGCAGGCCAGGACCGATGTGGCCCAATCGATGAGCACACACAATGTTTGATGCGTGCATGCCATGGACGATATCTCCTCACATTCGCCTGTGCAAGCAAGCCACAACCGATGTCCCCCACTCGATGCGCACACTCCACATCTAATGCTTTCAGGCCTTGGACGAATCAAATAACGTTGTCCGATGCGTGTAGGCATAGAATGATGTTGCCCAGCAAATGCGTTCATCCCACGCGTGAAGATTGCAGGCCTTAGCTGATGTTGATGTCGTTGACAGACATCGTTTGTCACTTGCGCACATGCTACGTATGTTTCTTGCAAGATATGACCGATGACACCTAGCTTATGTTCACACACCACATTTGATGCATACATGCCTTGGCAGATGTCGCCTGACATTTGGAGGTGTCATTTTTGATATACCCACATGCTACACCCGATGTGTGAAGTCCATGATCATAGTCCTCTTTTGTTGGCCGATGTAAGCATGCCATAATTGATTTCGCCCAATCGATGCACACGCCACAACTAATACTTGCAGGGCTTGTACAATGTCACATGACGTTGGCCGATGCGTGAAGGCCACGAATGATGTTGCCCAGCCGATGCACACACACCATGCATGAAGCTTGTACGCCTTGGCTGATGCTGATGCCATTGGAAGACGTCGTTTGCCACTTGCGCACATGCTACGTCCAATGCTAGCAGTCCATGACCGATGATGCCTAGCTAATATGCACACACCATGTTTTATGCATGCATGCCTTGGCGAATGTCGCCTGATATTGGCAGGAGTCGTTTTCCTTATACGCACATGCTATGCCTGATGTGTGCAGGCCATGACCGCTGTCTTCTTCTGTTGGCCGATGCGCGCAAGCCATGACTGATGTTGCCCACCTGATGTGCACACGCCACAACTGATTCTTGCAGGCCTTGGCCGATGTCATAGGACATTGGTCAATGCATGTAGGATACGAATGGCTGATGCTGATGCCATTGGAAGACGTCATTTGCCACTTGCGCACATGCTACCTTTGATGCTTATAGACAATGACCAATGACGCCTAGCAGATGTGCACACACCATGTTTTATGATTGCATGCCTTGGCAGATGTCGCCTGACATTGGGAGGCGTCGTTTTCCATATACGCACATGCTACGCCCGATTTCTGCAGGCCATGACCGATGTCCTCTGCTGTTGGCCGATGTGCGCAGGCCATGACTCATGTCGCCCAGTCGATGCACACACACCACGTTTGTGGTTGATATCATCGTACATTGGCAGGCGTCGTTTTCCATATAAGCCCATGCCACGCCCAATGCATGCAGGCCATAACAGTTGTCCTCTTCTTTTGGCCGATGCGCGCAGGCCACAAATGATGTCACCCTGCCGATGTGCACACACCACAATTGATGCTTGCAGGCCTTTGTCTATGTCATATGACATTGGTGGATGTGTGTAGGCCACGAATGATGTTGCCCAGACGATGCGCACATGCCACACGTGAAGCTAGTAGGCCTTGGCTATTGCTGATGCCATTGGAAGATGTCACTAGCCACTTGCGCACATGCTACGTCCGATGCTTGTACACAATGACCGATGACGCCTAGCTGATGTGCACACACCACATTTGATGCATGCATGCCTTGGAAGATTTCTCCTGACTTTGGCAGGCATCATTTTCCATATACACACATGTTACGCACGATGCGTGCAGGCCATGACAGATGTCTGCTTCTGTTGGCCGATGCGCGAAGTCCATGAACGATGTCTCTCGGTCGATTATCACACACCATGTTTGATCATTGCATACCTCAGACGATGTAGCATGATGTTGGTAGATGTTGTTAGCCATATGAGCACGTTCGATTCAATCAGGCCATCACAGATGACGACTGGCATTGTCGACGCGCGTATGCCACGACCGATGCTGCCAAGATGATTAGCACATGCAACATCTGATGCGTGCAGTCCATGACCGATGTCGCCTGCCATTGTAAACACACCATATTTGATGCGTGTAGGCCTTTTCTAATGTCGCCTAACGTCTGCAAAAGTTGTTTTCTCTATGAGCACATATTACACTAATGCGTGCAGGCTATGACCAATGTCGTTTGTCATTGGCCGATATGCGCAGGCTACAACCTTTATCGCCCATTTAATACGCAAACAACCTATTAGATGCCTAAAGCCCTTGGATAATGTCCCTTAACATTGGTAGAGGTCATTTTCCATATTCCGATGTCTGTAGACCATGACCAATGTCGGTCGTCGTTGGCCGATGTGCGCATGCCATGACTGATGTCGCCCAGCTGATGCACACATGCAATGTTTGATGTGTGCAACCCAAGACCGATGTCGCTTGCCATTGGGCACACACCATGTTTTATGCGTGCATACCTTGGACGATGTTACCTGACATTGGCACACGTCGTTTACCATAAGCACACATGCTACGTCCGATGCATGCAGGCCATGACCAATGTCGCCCAACCGATGCACACATATCACGTTTGATGCATGCATGCCTTGTCCGATGTTGCCTAACATCAGCAAACGTCATTTGCCATATGTGCACATGTTACGCCGTTGCGTGCAGGACATGACCAATGGCGTCTACCTATGGGCGATGCGCGCAAGCCACGACTGATGTACATATGGTTAAGGAATATCAAAGGTTTCTTTGTACTCTAGTCTCAACATAAGTAGAGTCACTCCCTAAGTATATTCACTCGGTGCTAGCCATGTTCTCATAGAGTAAGTTCATCACAAGAGGCATATAAAAAGGTAACATTTCTCAACCTTACCAAATAATAATACTTCTATCGAGGATGGGTCCACTAGGGGCAGCTCAATGGTCATAAGGATAGATCAATGACTTTCTTAGAGATAATTTCATTCGCTCCAGCCAACCTATCCCTAAGTCCATGATTCACACAAGAAGATACCATTACGACTTTCAACTTAGAGGATATCATAACCTTCTTTACTTATTTCAAGGTCATACATCAATCACCCAGTACACAAACAAGACAAGGGTGCTTTAGCCTACCAAGTCAAGGGATCACATATTCACATATATTCCATGCATCAAAAAGAGGGACTTAGGACTACCAAATTAAGATACACCACTATTATATCACTCATACAATGTCATTCAAGTACCAAGTAGGGACACTAAGTCTAACACACAAGATACCCTATCAACACATATAGGAACTCATCATAGTCTACCATAAGAAGCTATAGTCATTCAAAGGACAACATATTGTAACCTCACATATACACATACAAAACTATCACATTAGACACTTACTAACCTTCTATCATTATATACTATTACTTAAAGAAGAATCCTAACATTAGAACTCATATAAGATCACATAAACATTACAAGAGTACTTTACTTCATGTCTTCACATTATGCAAGATCACACATCTATCACATCATAACATCACCTAACATAATCATATAAGCCATAAAACCTTCTATATGATCACCTTACTTCACATAAACATATACACATTATTCCTTCATATAATCCCTCACATGACACTACTAATTTACATAATAATGCCGACAAGGCCATGTTCATCACATAAGCACCGGCGCCATAAGTGGACCATACCAATAAATAGAAATTATATATCAATTCTACACAAAATAGAGATATCAAGTCACTTACCACCTTTTCATCATCATCATCAACATTCCGTAGCCTTTTCAATCAATTCACTACACAAAGGATCTTACTAATAGCCATATACACAATTCTAACCAACAACCAAACCATACCAATGATCCACCAATATACAATATGAATATCATCAAATTAAGGCTGCCTTTATACAATTCAATCATAATCTATACACAATTCAATAGCCCAATAGTATCTACACATGAATTCACTAATACCTAGCCAGATGAATTCACCCATATTATAGCCAAATTTAGTTATTTCAGAAGATCAAAGGTTCATATAAACTTTTATAGTAAAACATCAATTATACATCAATAACATCATATCTTAATATATGAAAACGTTTTATGCAAGAACCCATGACTTAGAGTAGAAACTGGACTTTTCATACACTTTGAAATTTTTGAAAACACTTTGAAATTGGCTTCAAGGTGATCCAGACTTAGATAAAGAATTCCCAAACTTTATTTGAATAAATAGAAAGAGAATTGAAGAAGAACACCATTCAAATCCATCATCCAAGCTCCATCTTGACCTTGATCTCTCATGGAGGATTTTGGAGAAAACATGGGAGGGAAAGGGTTTTGATTTAGGTGTTAGGGTCGAAATAAGAGTTAAATCACTTTAGTACTCTTAAAATACCCAAATACACCTAAAACAACCATCCCTTTTATTTAAAAGTCTTGGGGTGAATTTCCTAAAACACCCCAAGCGAGGCTGAAATTGCAGATAGTTTGCATGCTCAAACCACGCCTACCAATGACGGTCCGCCGTTTTGACCATGTTCCTTTGATGGGGCTTCGTGGCTTTGGTAGGCAGCTTCCAATATTGCATGGTTGCAGGCTCAATCGACTGACCAAGTTGACGAACCATTGTTTTATTGACTGGTCGTCCTTTGGTTTGTTGATTGACACTGTCTGGCAGTTCCAAGCCTTTGAGTTGGGGTCCTCCTCTAGGTCCCCTTGTGGGTCCTAGGTGGAGTCTTAACCGAATGGTAAACCCCTAAACATGAATATCTAGGAACTAGGAACCTCCCCTATAAATTTAGACACCAAACAAGTCACGAAACATGCAAAGGCACACTAGAACACATGCAAGCACATAAGGGATTAGTCGTCGAACGTCTTGGTCGTTTCTTGACGTTTGACTTCAAACTCAACCGGACTGAATTTAAAACTCATAAACATATTAATTAAGATAGTTAACAGCTTTAAAGCACAAGTGAAGCTCTATATAAGCCTAGTTCATTTTTAGGGTTGTTACATTCTCCCCCACATGGGAACATTCGTCCTCGAATGACACTTCGCATTTAAGGGATAACGACAAAAGTAAACAGCTCATATTAAAGCATACAATATCATAAACCATACTCATAACTACGAGGAACATCACTCACATAAAATAAATCAAACAACTTCATGCAATTCAAGCAAATAGAACTATATCTATTAGTTCCCTATGCATCATTCTTTACCCTTTTTCTCATTCTATTGGAGGAACTTCCTTGCCCAAGTTACATCATGCTCATCTACACATCATATAACACATCATGAAAGTTCTCATCAAAACAAATTCATGCAACATTTTTAATAAAGCACATTTAAGAAATTTCTCATAAAGGCTCAACATGCAACTTTCTCAACACCATATTAGGCATGCTCAAAAAATCAATCTTATATAACAGTTATGCTCACTAACTCACCTACTGAAGAAAATAGACAATATACACTAAATGCTCAAGAACATGAGTGACTACGATGCATAAAACTCATTTTCTCATTTAATAAGAATTCAACATAAACATGCATATCATAAGGAGAATATTTGGAAACTCATTTTTCACAAAAGACCCAACATAAACCAAGATACTAGGAACTCTTTGTTTTAGGCTTGACTAAGAACATAAGGAAAATAAGGATATCTCACTCCCAACAACCTTACTCTACACCATGCTCCCCCACTTAGGATAAACCCATCTAAGGTCAACATAAACATATTACAAGGATCTTCCTCAGGAAACCTTCAACCTTACAAACATCATTCTCACCATATCTTCAATATACTAGACCTCTTGTTACCACAACCCCAAGTCCATCTCATTAACATCTAACACTCTCAAAAGTCTAATAATCTAGACACAACCTCTCCTTACAAGGACTAACTCACCTTTACTCTTTCAAACATCACCGCCTTCCCTTCGAAGGTCGGATCTAAACAACTTCAAACAATCTCAACTATCACTCCTCCACCTTTCTAACATCATTTTGTTTAGCAATACTCCCCTTGAAAATTTAAATCAACCAACCGAAGGTCATCAACACAACCTTCCATATCCCATCTAACAAGTTACACTTAACTCTTTTTCTCTCCCTCAACCCAAACTTCTCAAAGCCCACACTCTAAGGACCATCTTAGAAGGGAAAAACACCATATAACAAGGCTCTTAGGCACAAATAGAATAATAAAGAAGTGAAACTTTCCTAGCACCCAATAGCCTCCTATTAATAATGTGGCGCGCTTCACATTATGAATAAGACTATACTAGATGTGGTTTATGAGACAATGTAAGACACTCCCAAACCTTATGCTCTGATACCAACTTTGTAACGACCTAAAGGTACCCCTTAGAAGTTACTAGCGTATGAGACCCCGAAAAGTCCCACACAAGCCTCTCGTATTAATCATCGCATATTATACTCTCGAAAATAAGTAAGAATTTAAAACTTTCTCAAAACACCAAGAATACATTCATTAATATGCAAGCAAAAGACTTTAAATCAATCTACCTTTACAATGTCTCATTTAAACCATCTAATACTTCGATTGTACAACATTGGGACTAACCCCTTACAAGACTTAAATAAAAACTAAAGACATAAAAGGAACATGTGGGTCTTGTCCTCTAGTCTATGAGGACTCACCAATACTTTATCTTCAACCCTTAAAAACATATCCATCATCCATGGCATATCAAAACTACTAATTCCCTACACTTTAGTGAAAAAGGAAAAAGAAGGGGTTAGCACATTGAATGCAATAAGTATGGAAGCCATCCAAAAACCATGAAAAAGAGACATTTAGTATAGAAACATGTTTTCATGATATTTTGATAAAAACCTTCATAAAAGAGTTTTAGAGACATACAAGTCAACAATCACATATAGAACATTTTCAAGTAATGTCAATCACATAACCATATTCACTTAGTCCCCCTACCAAAGGTTATTCTAAGACCCACCTAAGTAAGATATTAAGAGGTCACCCATAAACCCCTTCACACACACCTAGATGGTCCTCAAGAATACCTAAAGTAAGGTTATTACCATTCATCACATATCCCATAGTTCATATTCAATAAAACAAGTATTTACATCATATAGACTGTCTACTTCAGGTTACTCCAAGACTCACTTAAGTAAAACATGAAGAGACCGCCCATACACCCTCTTCAAGCCTACATAAGCAATTCTCAAAGCTACCCTAGATAAGAACCTTTCTATACAACCTACTTCTTTAAGAGAGCCTATTTTCATTAAAACTATTTTGAAATACAATCATTCATTTAGAGGACTTCACATAGTGGTCTTGTAAAGACCTAGGGAACCCTCATACTAGCATGTACAAAGCCTACTCGTGCCATGTATAGATAGTGTCTCATTCTACTACCTACACATTGTAGAACTTCTCCAACACTAGAATTCATCCCACATGATGAGAATAGGTATTAACCGACATAGACCATAGTTGCTAGGCATGGAATCATGAGTCTACTCTTCTCCGATGGAGGTTTTTCTGCTTGCCAAGGGTAGAACTAGGACACATCCCATGTAGGCACATGGTTAAGGAATATAAAGAGCTTCTTTGTACTCTAGTCTCAACAAAAGAAGAGTCACTCCCCAAGCATATTCACTAGGTGCTAGCCATGTTCTCATAGAGTAAGTTCATCACAAGAGGCATATGAAAAGGTAACATTTCTCAACCTTACCAAATCATAACACTTCTACCAAGGATGGGTCCACTAGGTATGCCACTCAATGGTCATAAGGATAACTCAATGACTTTCTTAGAGATGGTTTCATGTCATTCTACCCAACCTATCGCTAAGTCCATCATTCACACAAGAAGGATATCATTACGGCTTCAAATTCAAGAATATCATAACCCTCTTTATTTATTTCAAGGTGATACACAAATCACTCATACAAAAACAAGAAAATGGTGCTTTAGCCATCCAAGTCAAAGGATCACATATTCACATAGCTTCCATGCATCAAGAAGAGGGACTTAGGTCTACCAAATCAAGACACACCATTCATCATATCACTCATACAATGTCATTCAAGTACCAAGTAGGGACTAAAAGTATACCACTGTAACAACCCTAAAAATGAATAAGATAAATGCTTAAGGTGTCAAGAATGCTTGCGATTAGATCAAGGTTCACACGGATTGATACGCGTAGAACCAGACCTCAGAACCCTTACTAAGGCCAAGACAACCAACTTGGGGAGTTAATTGAGCTTGTAAAGGTTGGAACCAACCATGTGAGGCTCTCGAAAACGAAGATTTAATCAAAAGAGTCTTTACCGGACTTAAAAGAGGAAATTTTGAGTTTTCAGTGTCCAGGGTTAAAATGGTCTTTTCCAGGCAAAGGGTAATATTGTAATTACTCTGAGAAATTAATTAATTAATTAATTTAATTAAAAGATCAATTCGGGTTGGGTCAACCCGAAGTGACCCATTTTCGCAAAAAGGTTGTCACTCGGGTTCGCGTCCCAGTAGAGGCAACGAATTGATGATTTAATCATCAATTAAAATCTGATTTTGTAAGGGAAAAATGGTCCTTTCACGTATTAGTTTAAATAAATCAGATTTTTATTAATTTAATTAAACCCTATTTTGACTAAGTCTTCAATTAGACTCCTAAACATAAGCTAACACTCTCTTAACACGTCTATCACACCCTCACACGATCAAACAAAATTCTCCAAGATATCTCTGCCAAAAATAACGTGAAGAACAGAAAGTTTAACCAAGGTTCTTCACACTTGAAGAACTCACATGAATTTTAAAGAAAAACAACGTTAATCACACGTTAGGCTTAGAGAGGTTTGTCCGTCGAAGTGGTGTTGACATTTAGAGGGTTGGACGTGGTTCTGGAGAAGGTCTGGGAAGCAAATTCACGTTTGAACAAGCAAATTAAGGTATGGGTTTCTTCTCTCTTGGTCCCTTTCCCAAGAGACCCCTGACGATTCAAGATATTCACTCCGAAACTAGGGTTGTTTCCCCGTTGCATGTCCTTGTCACTAGCTCCCAATGATTTCGTAGGTTGGGTTTGTTTGCTGGTAGATTTAGGTATGTGTGATGTTTTTATGTTGAATGTGAATATGTTTATGTCCATGAAATCATGAAAATGACAACCAATGTGTGATCGAAAAAAATGATGTGTGTGTGTACGTTTGGCAGTGAGTTAACCACGGTTTTGAAGACGTGTAAAGCATGTTATTTCTTGTATTTTATGTGCTAAAGTTGTGCATAATGTGATGTTCATATGGTGTGTGAAGTTACAAATTTTGAGTGAAAACGCTTGACTAAATGTAACCCCTAAACTACACCTAATTACACACTAAGTGCTTGGTGAAATTCCCTAAGAAACTAACATGAAAAGGTTGATTAAAGGAAGCTAAAAACTATGAATGAATTTCCAGACTAATGTACTATAAATTTTGTTTAAAAGGGGGATTGAAATCTGGGAATTTAATACATTTAAAAGAGGAGAGGCCACCAGGATTTGAACCTGTGACCTCACCCTTTAGCTACTGGTTTTCGCGAGAAAGGAAAAGAAAAAGGGGGCTGAGGGGATCGAACTCGCGACACTGGGGGAGAAAGAGGAGAAAAAAATAAATTAAACAAATAAATGGGAGGCGTGGGATTCGAACCCACGACCTCCAGGCAGCGAGTGAAAGAGGAGAAAATAAATAAAAGAAAATGCGAGGCGTGGGAATCGAACCCACGACCTCAAGGAGAAGGGAAAATTAATTAAGAAAATAAAGTGAGGCTGTGTGGGCTCGATCCCACAACTTCACTTCCAAGGAGCCTAGTTAATAAGTGTTTAATTAAAAAGTAATGATAGGAGGCTGTGGGGGTTCGAACCCACAACCTCACAGCCTAGCGAAATTAAAAACTAAAATAAGGAGGTTGTGAAGGTTCGAACCCACAACTTCCCAATGCTCTACCGAATTTAAATTAAATTAAGGAGGCTGTGGGGGTTCAAACCCACAACCTCCCTATTCGAGCGAATAAATAACATAAATAGAAGAGGCTGTGGGGGTTTGATCCCACAACCTCTTGGTTTGGGCGAAAAGGGCAATGAGATGTTAATTAAAAATAAAAAGGGGTTGTGGGGGTTTGCACCCACAACCCTTCGGCCAATTTAAGAGGAAAACTAAGTAGAAAATAAATGATACGATGTTAATGTTGGGATTTAATCTAGAGTTCTAATGTTATGAATATTAAAAATAAAATCAGCGAAAAATGTAAATGATATCCAAGTGATTCAAACTTGGGTTTCCTTGCCAAACTTTCATATTGATACATAAGTCATACGTGAACAAAATATCCAAGAATAATGCCACCTAATTAGATCGAAATCAAGATCTTGGCATATATACAAGATACATAAGTCTTGTACTATATAATCTTAGGAATGTATGAATCACTTAACGAATTATGAATGAAGCCTCATGGCTTGTGTGTATAGACTTATGAGTCTAGCATACGTTTAAAAGAAAGTGAACCTAAGATGTATGTACTGAATGATTAAATGAACAATGAAATGATGAAACCCTAGAAGGGTTAAGTAAGGGTATGAAACACACCAATGGCCAAGTATATTGGCATATGATGAAATGAACATTCACGTAAAATGGGGTGAGTAATTATGAAGAGTAAATGTGCTAATGATAATGAATGTGGTGACAACATAATATTAGGTTAATGCAAATGATGAGAGCAATCTCAAATGAGCCTAAATAAATGTTACCAAAACGTACTCACCTATGAGAGTGTAAAATAATGAAGAGACCAGTCTCTATGAACACTCTAATGAAAGTATTGAGATTAACTCATTTAATACTAATGATGAGATGAGAAATCATCTAATGAGGTATGATGTCCTCATACTAGAAGCCAGCTTCCATGACGTATGAGTTGAATGTAATGGAACTTTATACTGAGCACCGATAGGCTAGCAATGAGTAGTGATGCCTTCTTTCGGGAAGGCGGAGGTTCACGTAACTCTCATGAGATGAGACTGTCCGGCTTGCCGGGTATGGGTCTCCTTATAATTCCTGGTCTTCGAACCTATACTGCCAATTTAGGGATCTGGCGGAGTTAAATTCCCATGTACGCTAGCATGTTTTGGGTCACCTTGGCTGGTGATTCCACCTCTTTTCGGTGTGGGGGAGACACTGCATTTCATGATGCTCACATGATCTATGTCGGTTAAAGTTAAAGTTCCCAATGAATGAATGAGGCTAGCCTCAAATGAAGCACATAATGAAATGAATGATACAATAGGTGTTAGGATAGGATGATCAAGAGGTGAGCTAGACTCAGGTAATGACATTAGGTTATTCTTGGTCATTGCACAGCAAACCCAATGAAAGTCGTAAAATACACCCTAGGTATAGCTGGTGTTCACACTGGCCTATGAACGAAATGAAATGAAGTACATATGAATGAATGAAGCAGACTCTGTGTTTGCTAATGAAGACTCCCTAGTTGAGGTCCCATATGTTGAGCCCTCATTTTGGAAAGTCTTAATGTCAAGTCCATGATTCCAAGGTCTCATGGCATATGAATGAATGACATGAAAGAAGTTATGTGTTATATATTATGTGCTATGATATTTGCTATATGTAAGATGTTATGTGTTGTGTGCAATATGATATTTATGATGATGCATGTTACTCTCATGGCATGACTTTCCTAATCCAAATTTGGAAAGCTCATTGACTTTCCTAATCCAAATTTGGAAAGCTCATTGACTTTCCTAATCCAAATTTGGAAAGCTCACTGACTTTCCTAATCCAAATTTGGCAAGTCCACTGACTTGACTTCCCATAATCATGTTGTTAGGGAAGAGCTATTCTTTCTCATGCATGTCCTTGGTGTGTGCTTGCATATACCCATACTTAGTACAAGTGTGTACTAACCCTATACAACCATACTATTTTAGGTGCAGGCACATGTGGACGATAAAGCTCCAGGATCATTGTTGCAGTTATCCGGACGTCCAGCATTCATCCGGAGCTGGTAGTTCCTCATGCTTTTGAGGATGCTGCCATTTATATTCTAGCTTAGTTTTAGAGTTGAGCTAGTGGATCATGTTCCACTAGCGTTTCTTTCCTGTTTTTATTCAGACTATGTATTGGTGCCATTTTGGCAATTATACACTTAATACTTATTGAACTATTTCTTTCAGTTGCTTATCTCTTATTATTAGATGGTTGATGGTGAACAATTATTTAATGATGAGAATGTTTACTAAGTATGTTAAGAAACAAAAAGTTTCAAATTTTCCGCTAAAATTAACCTAAGTGAAGTAAGAATGACGTATGTAGGCTTGTCTGCGACCTGTGAGAGGTCAACGATGCAGGTCTCGTCTGGGGTCTAGATTCCGGTCGTGACAAAGTTGGTATCAGAGCACTAAGTTAAATTTCGAGAATAATGCGTTAACATCAACCACATTGAGTAGTTTCTAAGTCATGGTAGTGAAGTGCACCACTATACTGAATTAGAGACTGCATGATGCATAGGAAAATTTCCCTTCTTTTGATCTTATCGTTCTTTTCCTAATGTCTGAATTCTTGGTGTTATGAGCGTGTTTAACATCAATTCTTATTGTTTTCAGAGAATGAATACTAGGAGGAACGTTGGTCAGAGGAGAGGAGGAGCAACTGCTGGGAACAATCAGGTTCCACCCCAGGCTTTAGCTGATGGAGTGGCTATGCCTGTTAACCCAGCTAGGTTGACTGATGCTGAGGTGAGGACATCTCTGGCCCAGATGGCACAGGCCATTACTATGCAGGCCCAGGATATGACTGCCCAGGCCAACCGGCAGGATGTTTAGAGGGAGAACCCACCGGTTCGTAGCATGGCTGACAGTCTAAGAGACTTCACGAGGATGAATCCTCTTATTTTCACAAGGTCTAAGACTTTAGAGGACCCCCAGGAGTTTGTGGATGAGATACATAAGATTCTGGTGGCTGTGGGGGCCACAGATACTGAGAAGGCTGAGCTGGCTTCCTATCAGCTCAAGGATGTTGCACAAACTTGGTGCAAGATGTGGCAGGATAGCCGAGCTTTGGGCGGAGTTCCAGTCACTTGGGAGCTGTTTAAGACAGCCTTTCTGGAGAGATTCTTTCCAAGAGAAATGAGGGAGGCCAAGGTTGAGGAGTTCATCAACCTCAAGCACGGATCTATGACAGTCAGGGAGTATTCCCTGAAGTTTGTTAAGCTATCCATGTATCCTACTTTCCTTAGTATCTAACAGCAAGGATAAGGTGAGCACTGAAGTTTGTTAAATTATCCAGGTATGGTACTTCCCTTGTGTCTAACAGCAGGGATGAGATGAGCAGGTTACTCACAGGAATCAATGGAGATATGGAGGAGGAGTGTCGGTCTGCGAAGCTCCATGATAATATGGACCTCTCTAGGTTGATGGTGCATGTCCAACAGGTAGAGGACAGCCGCAAAAAGAGGGGTATTCGTGATGCTAGGAGGCTTAAGCCTCAAGATCAGGCAGGTCCCAGCAATAGAGGCCACAGAAACAATTTTGGCGTCCGTGAGCAGCCCAGGTTTAAGAAGGGGCAACAGAGTTCTGGGAACTCTAACTCTCAGAGGAGTACAGCACCTAGAGGAGGCAGACCTGAGCCCAAGAGGGGCAATGGAGGTGAGATGCAGCGTCCTAAGAAGAACTGTGCTAAGTGTGGCCGATCTCACAGTGGAGAGTGTAGACAGGGCACTAATGCCTGCTTCGGTTGCGGTAAGAGTGGGCATATGGTTGAGACTGCCCACAGAATAGAGGTTAGGCTGGAGGTAATGCTCAGCCTAGGCCTAATCCACAGGGTGCAGCATCAGCCGAGCCTCCTAAGAGGAACAGGTTCTATGCCCTGAAGGGCAGGGAGGAGCAGGAGAAGTCCGCTGATGTGGTCACAGGTATGCTTCAAGTATTCTCAACTTCTGTTTATGCTTTACTTGATACAGGGTCTATGCTTTCCTTTGTAACTCCTTTGCTTGCTCTCACTTTTGAGATATTGCCTGAAGTTCTGCATGATCCTATAGTGGTTAGTACACCTTTAGGAGAAAATGTAAGAGCTGATAGAGTATACAAGGATTGCCCAATAGTGGTAAGTGGTAAGACTACGTGTGCAAATTTGGTTGAGTTACCCATGCATGATTTGATGTTATTCTTGGCATGGACTGGCTTCACAGTTGTTATGCTTGCTTCGACTGTCGTAGTAGAGTGGTGAGATTTCGTTTCCCTAATGAAGAGGAGCTAGTCTGGGAGGTGTACAACTTGAGTCGTCCTAACCTCTTGATTTCGAACCTTAAGGCCAATAAAATGATGTCCAAGGGGTTATTGTGTCATCTTGTGAGTGGTAATGATTTAGATCACAACATTCCTTCCATAGACTCAGTGCCTCTAGTGAATGAGTGCCTAGATGTATTTCCTGATGATTTTCCTGGAGTCCCTCCCCCTTGAGAGATTGATTTTTGTATCGACTTGGAACCCGATACTAAACCAATTTCAATTCCTCCTTACAGAATGGCTCCTGCTGAACTCAAAGAGTTGAAGCTACAGTTAAAAGATCTCACTGACAAGGATTTCATTCAGCCGAGCATATCCCCTTGGGGCGCTCCAGTGTTGTTTTTGAAAAAGAAAGATGGAACCCTTAGAATGTGTATCGATTATCGGCAGCTCAACAAAGTCACTATAAAGAATAAGTATCCACTCCCCAGAATAGATGATTTGTTCGATCAGCTCCAAGGGTCTAGTTTCTTGTATAAGATTGATCTTCGTTCAGGGTATCATCAACTTAGGTTTATGGATGGAGATATCCCAAAGACAGCCTTTCGTACCCGCTATGGTCACTATGAGTTTCTAGTCATGTCATTTGGTCTCACGAATGCACCTGCTGCATTTATGGATCTCATGAACAGGGTCTTCCGTGAATACCTTGACTCTTTCATCATAGTATTCATTGATGACATTCTCATCTACTCTAAGACCAAGGAAGAGCATGAACAACATTTGAGACTAACCTTGCAGGTACTTAGACAACATCAGTTGTATGCCAAATTCAGCAAATGTGAATTCTGGCTGAGATTAGTGACCTTCCTGGGTCATGTTGTATCCGATCAGGGCGTGGAGGTGGATCCCAAGAAGACTGGGGCTGTGAAGAACTGGCCAAAGCCTATTACTCCCACTAACATCCGTAGCTTTTTGGGATTGGCTGGTTACTACTGCAGGTTTGTGGAGGGCTTTTCTTCTATTGCTGCCCCATTGACAGCTTTGACTAAGAAGAAAGCCAAGTTTGAGTGGACGGAGACTTGTGAGAGGACTTTCCAGGAGCTCAAGGACATACTCACTTCAGCCCGGGTGCTTACTTTGCCTAAGTGTGGTGAGAATTACACTGTTTACTATGATGCATCTAGGGTTGGTTTGGGTTGTGTTCTTATCCAGGTTGGTAAGGTGATAGCCTATGCGTCCAGACAGCTCAAGGTTCATGAGAAGAATTATCCCACTCATGACCTGGAGTTGGCAGATGTGGTGTTTGCACTGAAGCTATGGAGGCACTACTTGTATGGAGTGCATGTGGATGTATTTACAGACCACAAGAGTCTCCAGTACGTGTTCACAAAGAGGGAGTTGACTCTATGTCAGCGGAGATGGTTGGAGCTGTTGAAGTATTATGACATGAATGTTCACTACCATCAAGGTAAGGCTAATGTTGTGGCTGATGCTTTGAGAAGGATGAGCATGGGAAGTACAACCCACATTGAGGATGAGAAAAAGGAGTTGGTGAAATATGTACACAGACTGGCTAGACTGGATGTGCGTTTGGTTGACTCTACTAGTGGGGATATTTCAGTTTATCCTAGTTCTGAATCAACCTTGGTAGTTGAAGTCAAACAGGGTCAGCATCTAGATGCTGTGTCGATGGAGCTGAAGGACTCAGTGCTGATGAAGATGAATGAGTCTTTAACTGTGGGAGTTGATGGCATACTTAGGTATCAGGACAGGCTGTGTGTACTAGATGTGGATGATTTGCGGACCAGGATTGTTACAGAGGCCCATGGTTCCAGACATTCCGTACATCCAGGTTCCGCCAAGATGTATTATGATCTTAAGTAAATTTATTGGTGGGATGGCATGAAGAAGAAAATTGCAGAATATGTGGCCAAGTGTCCTAATTGTCAGCAGGTTAAGGCAGAGCATCTTAAGCCTGGAGGTCTGACACACATTATTGAGGTTCCGACTTGGAAGTGGGAGGCCATTAATATGGACTTCGTGGTTGGTCTTCCGAGGACTAGGAGGCAGCATGACTCCATATGGGTTATTGTGGACAGATTGACTAAGTCTGCCCACTTTATCCCTGTGAAGTCTACTTACAAGGCTGAGGATTATGCGAGACTCTACATTGATGAGATTGTGCGATGGCATGGGATTCCTTTGTCTATCATTTCAGATAGAGGAGCTCAGTTTACTTCACATTTCTGGAGATCTTTCCAGAAGAGCTTGGGCACACAGGTAAATCTTAGCACAGCCTTTCATCCTCAGACAGATGGGCAGGCGGAGTGCACCATTCATACATTGGAGGACATGTTGAGAGCTTGTGTGATTGACTTCAGAGGTAGCTGGGATGACCATCTGCCTTTGATAGAGTTCTCGTAAAATAATAGCTATCACTCCAGCATTGGGATGGCACCGTTTGAGGCACTGTATGGTTGGAGATGTAGATCTCCATTTGGGTGGTTCGAGGTTGGAGAGTCATCTATTTTGGATCCAGAGATCATTCATGAGGCCGTAGAGAAGGTCAGAGTGATTAGGGACAGGTTGGCTACTACTTACAGTCGGCAGAAGTCATATGCAGATAACAGAAAATGGCCCTTAGAGTTTGATGTTGGTGACCAGGTTTACTTGAAGATATCACCTATGAAAGGGGTGATGAGATTTGGTAGAAAAGGGAAGCTGAGCCCGAGGTATGTTGGGCCTCATGAGATCCTATAGCGTGTGGGTGAGGTGGTCTATGAGTTAGCATTGCCTGCGGAGCTAGCTTCTGTTCATCCAGTCTTTCATGTCTCTATGTTGAAGAAGTTCCTAAGTGATCCAGCATCGATTCTACCTGTTGAAGGTTTGGGGGTTGGTGAAGACTTGTCTTATGAGGAGGTACCTGTTGAGATCTTAGACAGACAGGTCAAGCGGCTGAGGAACAAGGAGATTGCCACAGTGAAGGTATTGTGGAGAAATCATCTTGTTGAGGGTGCTACGTGGGAGGCTGAGGCCGACATGAGATCCCGCTACCCTCATCTTTTCAGCTCTTGAGGTTAGACTTCCTACTCTTAAGTCTATGTTTCCTTATCTCTCCGTATTTTATTGTTATTGCTTGACTGTGTATAGTGATTTTGTTATGATATGAATGGCATTACGATATGTAGTGGTAATGTCATTCAGGGACGAATGTTCCTAAGGGGGGTATAATGTAACAACCCTAAAAATTAATAAGATAAATGCTTAAGGTGTCAAAAATGCTTGCGATTAGATCAAGGTTCACACGGATTGATACGCGTAGAACCAGACCTCAGAACCCTTACTACGTCCAAGAAAACTAACTTGGGGAGTTAATTTAGCTTGGAAAGGTTGGAACCAACCATGTGAGGCTCTCGAAAACGAAGATTTAATCGAAAGAGTCTTTACCAGACTTAAAAGAGAAAATTTTAAGTTTTGAGGGTCCAGGGGTAAAATGGTCTTTTCCAGGCCAAGGGTAATATTGTAATTACCCTGACGAATTAATTAATTAATTAATTCAATTAAAATATCAATTCGGGTTGGGTCGACCCGAAGTGACCCATTTTCGCAAAAAGATTGTCACTCGGGTTCGAGCCCCACTAGAGGCAACGAATTGTTGATTTAATCATCAATTAAAATCTTATTTTGTAAGGGCAAAATAGTCCTTTCACGTATTAGTTGAAATAAATCAGATTTTTATTAATTTAATTAAACCCTATCTTGACTAAGTCTTGAATTAGACTCCTAAACATAAGCTAACACTCTCCTAACACGTCTATCACACCCTCACACGATCAAACAAAATTCTCCAAGTTCTCTCTGCCAAAAATAACGTGAAGAACAGAAAGTTTAACCAAGGTTCTTCACACTTGAAGAACTCACACGAATTTTAAAGAAAAACAACGTTAATCATACGTTAGGCTTAGAGAGGTTTGTCCGTCGAAGTGGTGTTGACATTTAGAGGGTTGGACGTGGTTCTGGAGAAGGTCTGTGCAGTAAATTCACGTTTGAACAAGCAAATTAAGGTATGGGTTTCTTCTCTCTTGGTCCCTTTCCCAAGAGACCCCTTACGATTCAAGATATTCACTCCGAAACTAGGGTTGTTTCCCCGTTGCATGTCCTCGTCACTAGCTCCCAATGATTTCGTAGGTTGGGTTTGTTTGCTGGTAGATTTAGGTATGTGTGATATTTTTATGTTGAATGTGAATATGTTTAGTTGCGTGAAATCATGAAAATGACAACCAATGTGTGATCGAAAAAAATGATGTGTGTGTGTACGTTTGGCAGTGAGTTAACCACTGTTTTGAAGACGTGTAAAGCATGTTATTTCTTGTATTTTATGTGCTAAAGTTGTGCATAATGTTATGTTCATATGGTGTGTGAAGTTACAGATTTTGAGTGAAAACGCTTGACTAAATGTAACCCCTAAACTACACCTAATTACACACTAAGTGCTTGGTGAAATGCCCTAAGAAACTAACATGAAAAGGTTGATTAAAGGAAGCTAAAAACTATGAATGAATTTCCAGACTAATGTACTATAAATTTTGTTTAAAAGGGGGATTGAAATCTGGGAATTTAATACATTTAAAAGAGGTGAGGCCACCAGGATTCGAACCTGTGACCTCACCCTTTAGCTACTGGTTTTCGCGAGAAAGGAAAAGAAAAAGGGGGTTGGGGGGATCGAACTCGCGAAACTGGGGGAGAAAGAGGAGAAAAAAATAAATTGAACAAATAAATGGAGACGTGGGATTCGAACCCACGACCTCCAGGCAGCGAGTGAAAGAGGAGAAAATAAATAAAAGAAAACGTGAGGCGTGGGAATCGAACCCACGACCTCAAGGCTGGGAAAAGGAGAAGGGAAAATTAATTAAGAAAATAAAGTGAGGCTGTGTGGGCTCGATCCCACAACCTCACTGCCAAGGAGCGTAGTTAATAAGTCTTTTATTAAAAACTAAAGATAGGAGGCTGTGGGGGGTCGAACCCACAACCTCACAGCCTAGCGAAATTAAAAACTAAAATAAGGAGGCTGTGCGGGTTCGAACCCACAACCTCCCAATGCTCTAGCGAATTTAAATTAAATTAAGGAGGCTGTGGGGGTTCGAACCCACAACCTCCCTATTCCAGCGAATAAATAACATAAATAGAAGAGATTGTGGGGGTTTGATCCCACAACCTCTTGGTTTGGGCGAAAAGGGCAATGAGATGTTAATTAAAAATAAAAAGGGGTTGTGGGGGTTTGAACCCACAACCCTTCGGCCAATTTAAGAGGAAAACTAAGTAGAAATAAATGATACGATGTTAATGTTGGGATTTAATCTAGAGTTCTAATGCTATGAATATTAAAAATAAAATCAACGAAAAATGTAAATGATATCCAAGTGATTCAAACTTGGGTTTCCTTGCCCAAACATCCGTATTGATACATAAGTCATACGTGAACAAAATATCCAAGAATAATGCCACCTAATTAGATCGAAATCAAGATCTTGGCATATATACAAGATACATAAGTCTTGTACTACACAATCTCACGAATGTATGAATCACTTAACGAATTATGAATGAAGCCTCATGTCTTGTGTGTATAGACTTATGAGTCTAGCATACGTTTAAAAGAAAGTGAACCTAAGATGTATGTATTGAATGATGAAATGAACAATGAAATGATGAAACCCTAGAAGGGTTAAGTAAGGGTATGAAACACACCAATGGCCAAGTATATTGGCATATGATGAAATGAACATTCACGTAAAATGGGGTGAGTAATTATGAAGAGTAAATGTGCTAATGAGAATGAATGTGGTGACAACATAATATTAGGTTAATGCAAATGATGAGAGCAATCTCAAATGAGCCTAAGTAAATGTTACCAAAACGTACTCACCTATGAGAGTGTAAGATAATGAAGAGACTAGTCCCTATGAACACTCTAATGAAAGTATTGAGATTAACACATTTAATACTATTGATGAGATGAGAAATCATCTAATGAGGTATGATGTCCTCTTACTAGAAGCCAGCTTCCATAACGTATGAGTTGAATGTAATGGATCTTTATACTGAGCACCTATAGGCTAGCTATGAGCGGTGATGCCTTCTTTCGGGAAGGGTGGTGGTTCACGTAACTCTCATGAGATGAGACTGTCCGGCTTGCCGGGTATGGGTCTTCTTATATGTCCTGGTCGTCGAACCTATACTGCCAATATAGGGATCTGGCGGGGTTAAATTCCCATGTACGCTAGCATGTTTTGGGTCACCTTGGCCGGTGATTCCACCTCTTTTCGGTGCGGGGGAGACACTGCATTTTATGATGCTCACATGATCTATGTCGGTTAAAGTTAAAGTTCCCAATGAATGAATGAGGCCAGCCTCAAATGAAGCACATAATGAAATGAATAATACCAAAGGAGTTAGGATAGGATGATTAAGAGGTGAGCTAGACTCAGGTAATGACATTAGGTTATTCTTGGTCATTTCACAGCAAACCCGATGAAAGTCTTAAACTATACCCTAAGTATAGCTGGTGTTCACACTGGCCTATGAACGAAATGAAATGAAGTACGTATGAATGAATGAAGCAGACTCTGTGTTTGCTAATGAAGACTCCCTAATTGAGGTCCCATATGTTGAGCCCTCATTTTGGAAAGTCTTAATGTCAAGTCCATGATTCCAAGGTCTCATGGCATATGAATGAATGATATGAAAGAAGCTATGTGTTATATGTTATGTGCTATGATATGTGTTATTTGTAAGATGTTATGTGCTGTGTGCAATATGATATTTATGATGATGCATGTTACTCTCTTGGCATGACTTTCCTAATCCAAATTTGGAAAGCTCATTGACTTTCCTAATAAAAATTTGGAAAGCTCACTGACTTTCCTAATCCAAATTTGGAAAGTTCACTAACTTTCCTAATAAAAATTTGGCAAGTCCACTGACTTGACTTCCCATAATAATGTTGTTAGGGAAGAGCTATTCTTTCTCATGCATGTCCTTGGTGTGTGCTTGCATATACCCATACTTAGTACAAGTGTGTACTAACCCTATACAACTATACTATTTTAGGTGCAGGCACATGTGGACGATAGAGCTCTAGGATCATTGTTGCAGTTATCCGGACGTCCAGCATTCATCCGGAGCTGGTAGGTCCTCATGCTTTCGAGGATGCTGCCGTTTATATTCTAGCTTAGTTTTAGAGTTGTGCTAGTGGAGCATGTTCCACTAGCGTTTCTTTCCTGTTTTTATTCAGACTATGTATTGGTGCCATTTTGGCAATTATACAGTTAATACTTATTGAACTATTTCTTTCAGTTGCTTATCTCTTATTATTAGATGGTTGATGGTGAAAAATTATGTAATGATGAGAATGTTTAGTAAGTATGTTAAGAAACAAAAAGTTTCAAATTTTCTGCTAAAATTAACCTAAGTGAAGTAAGAATGACGTATGTAGGCTTGTCTGCGACCTCTGAGAGGTCAACGACACCGGTCTCGTCTGGGGTCTACATTCCGGTCGTGACAACCACACAAGATACCCTATCAACACATATATGAACTTATCGTAGTCTACCATAAGCACCTATAGTCATTCAAAGCACAACATGCTTAAACCTCACATATACACATACAACACTATTACATTAGACACTTACTAGCCTTCTATCATCATATACCATTACTTAAAGAAGAATCCAAACATTAGAACTCATACAAGATCACATAAGCATTACTAGAGTACTTTACTTCATGTCTTCACATTATACAATATCACACATATATCACATCATAACATCACCTAACATAACCATATAAGCCATAATACCTTCTACATGATCACCTTAATTCATATAAACATCTACATATTATACGTTCATATAAGCCCTAGCATACTACAATTTACTTAATAATGCCAACAAGGTCAAGTTCATCACATAATCAACACATAATCACCACCACCATAAGTGGACCATACCAATCAATAGAAATTCTATTTCAATTCTACACATTATATAGAGATCAAGTAAACTTACCACCATTCCATCATAATCATCAACATTCCTTATCCTTTTCAATCAATTCACTTCATAAAGGCTCTTACCAAAAGCCATATACACAATTTTTAACCAACAACCAAACCATACCAATAATCAAACAATATAAAATATGAATATCATCAAATTAATGAGCCTATATACAAATTCAATCATGATCTATACACAATTCAGTAGCCCAATACAATCTACACATGAATTCACTAATATCAAGCCATGATCAGTTCACTCATATTATAGCAAAATTTAGAGATTTGAGAAGATCAAGGGTTCATATATATTTTTATTGGAAAACATCAATAACATCATATCTTAATATTTGAAAATGTTTCATGCAAGAACCCATGACTTAGAGTAGAAACTGGACTTTTTCATAAACTTTGAAATCTTTGTAAACACTTAAATTGGATATAAGGTGATATCTATCCATAGATAAAGAACTCTTATACCTTATTAGAATAAATCCAAAGATAATTGAAGAAGAACTCCATTGAAATCCATCATCCAAGCTCCATCTTGACCTTGAGCTCTCATGGAGGCTTTTTGAGAAAACATGGGAGGGAAAGGGTTTTGATTGAGGTAATAAGGTCTAAATGAGAGTTATATGACTTTAATACTCTTAAAATACCCAAATACACCTAAAACAACCGTCACTTTTATTTAAAAGACTTGGGGTGAATTTCCCAAAACACCCCAAGCAAGGCCGAAATTGTAGATAGTTTGTAGGCTCAAACCACGCCCACTAACGACAGTCTGTCGTTTGGACCACGCCCTGTCGATGGGGCTTAGTGGTTTTAGTATGCATCTTCCAAACTTGCAGTGTTGAAGTATCAATCGACGTATCAAGTCGACGAGCCATCGTTTGATCGACTGGTCGTCGTTTGGTTCGTTGATTGACACTGCCTGGCAGTTCCAAGCCTTTGAGGTGGGGTACTCCTCTAGGGCCCTTATGGGTACTAGGTGGAGTCGTACCCAGATGTTAAACCCCTAAACACTCACATCTAGATCTTAGGAACCTCCCCTATCAACTTAGACACAAAAAAAGTCTTGAAAATGCAAAGGAACATTAGAACACATGCAAGCACATAAGGGACTAGTCATCGAACGTCTTGGTCCTTCCTTGACGTTTGACTTCAAACTGAACCGGACTGACTTCAAAACTCATAAACACATTAATTAATCTATTTAACAGACCTTAAAGCACAAGTGAAGATCTAGATAAGCCTAGTTCATTTTTAGGGTTGTTACATAATTAAAGCATAGCCTAGTCACTATTATTCTATAAATTTCTATCAGAAGTATGTACACAATAATCTAGATTTATCCATATTGCAGTCACAACCCAAGAATTCTTCCTCTCATTGCTTAGTTTTTTTTGTTAATTTTGCTAATTTTACTACTTGTGACAAAACCCCTTTTTGATAGTTGACACTTTTGCGTCACCCACATAATTTGTAATGTCTTTAATCATTAATTTCTTTAGATATGACTAATTAGAATAAAATTTTAATTATCTTCTAATTATCTATACCTCTCCCTTAGGAAACATCCCCAACCCTTAGTTGGGTTACTATATTATCATCAATTTGTAGACAATTGTATTGGAAGTAGTGTCGTTGATCATGATAGACATGCCTTAACAATGGCGCCGCTGCCGGGGAGTGGTTTTACCTGAAAATGTAATTTACAAGAGTTTTTGTTATTATTCAGTTGTATTTGTACTAATTTTACTTTGAGTTGTTTGTGTATGCCGGCACTCTGAGCATGATTGAGGGAAGGGATGGCAAGTCGGTTGAGGTACATCAGCGAGTCGAGGGTGACTTCAAGTTAACTACGCTCGTATCTCAACTGAACGATTTAGATACCAAAATATCTTAGGTGGAAAACATGTCAAAACGCCAGGGGAGATACATGTCTCCTCATGAGCTAGAAAGGTCTAGAAGAATTAAGAATAAACGTATCGAGGATACACTAGTGATCATTCTCCAAAAGCTTCATGACCAAGAAAGAATGATAGAGGGGATGAAGGAAAGCATGGAGCTTCTAGATTTGATGATTGGTTGTCACTCGATATCAATCAAGTTGATTGAAGACCTATTGAACCACACATTGCCTCATCTTTGCTCTAACAATAAAGGAGGGGTACCTAGTGGCATTAGGTGTAACCCGAACAATGAAGTTTGATTGGTAGCTCACGTCGAGCGACGACATTAAATAAGGCGCTTATTGGGAGGCAAACTAAGGTTTTATCGCTCTAAAGTAGTATGTTAGAATAATGGTGTGTTAATATTGTAGGATAGAATAAGAAATGTGTTGAAATACGCAGGTTGGAGAATGGAGGATCCAGTAAGTGGATTGCAGAAATGGTCGGCGATCCCGCTATTGTCCGTTGTTTGGACCCCCACGCACACTGGAGGTCCTGTGAAACTTGGATAATTAATAGACCATTTGGAGCATCGCCGAATATGCCGGTGAAAAAAATTAACGCCCCCGAATGGAAGCGAACTGGGCAGTTTTTAAAGGCCAAGATACTTAGAGTTTAAACTTCTTTATTTTTGTTCATTGTTAAACTTTACAAATTCACATCAAGGTAGTACTTTCTTTATTTTGGCTCTCAACTAGTATTTTAGTTTGTGATTGGTACTCGCGATTAGGATTTCTTTCCCGCCTAGAATTTCTATCATATTTTCAATCGGCATTAAAGGTTAGTCCCTAAACCCTGAATATATTTTCAATGATTTCGTACTGTTTTGCAATATTTGTATCACATCAATGTGTGTTGGGCCTCTATGCTAGGACTAGAATGTTTTCATGCCTAATTTAATTTGAAAAGCTTGTCTGTATTGTTTTGATCGTCGAAATGCCCGTAAAGTTTGTTCTTTAAAATTGAATGAAATCTCATTGGGTTATGCTTCTAGGTTGGTTAGATTGTTTGGGGTAAATTCTTAGTAGTCCTTGTTTGTTCGAAATGATGAAAGTTGCTTAATGCTAGAGCAGGTAACCCTATTCTTGAGAGCACATATCATCGAATGGTTAAATTTTGCAAATCTGGGAGAAATCTATGCATTCAGGAGTGATAAGGGTTATGGGTCTTCGCTTAATTGCATTGAGTCATGTTTTGATTTTGTTTTCGTAGATTGAAGGGTCAAATTATAGAACTTAAATTTAGCAAAGGCATGTTAGGAAGTTTGACGAGCTACATCGGTCTCGCTGAACTACTCAGTTGTTCGCCTAATGTCTCCATTTCATCCTTAATAATTTGTTATATTTGTTGTTCAAATTAGTTACTATCGTCGAAATGATGAGGATCACCAAAAGTACCCGGCGGCTCGCCGAAGGTTCTCTTGTTTCACCCTTTTATTGGGATTGTTGAACTCACAAGGCACTATGACTTTTGACGGACTAAATTATGCTCGTCGAAAGTAGTTGGATCTCCGCTAAAAGGACCTTCCCATCACAAACTTGTTATAATTTGAATCCAACACCTTCGATGAACACTTTTTAGCTCGCCAAAGAGGTTCAACGATTCACCGATTCATTTTGGCAAAATTGTCAGCAATAGATTATCTATGTGATTATTTGATTTTATTTTAACTATTTTCAATTTTTTGAAGATAAAAGTACATACAGACTCCAACTTGCCACCCAAGAAAGCAGCACAGGGAATTACAAGCAACGAAAGGGGTCCGAATCCTCCAAAAAGAGGAAGAGACGAACTCCCACCGGGAGACAAAGGCAAGAAAAAGAAACACATAACAAAGAAAGACATAGTTGTGGAGGCTGATCAACCATTGGTTTGATCTTGAAGATGATCAACCATTGATTCAATGAGAGAATAGACAATGAGATAGACCTACATCTACATCCACCAGGGTCTCATCAGATGCAGCTCCTCCCACCAGAGTTCCATCAGCTACAGCCTCTCCTTAATCAGAATCAGTTCCAGCTCAGGCACATAAAACAACCCCTATGATTCCAATCATCACTCAACAAAGAATGCTAAACATATTAAAGAGTGATGGGTCACAAACCATCCTAGAAGATAAACTATTTTCTATGGAGGGCCTAGAAGGCAAATATACTGACAATCTGGAAAACAAATACTACCATGAGTTAGAGTAGTTTACAAGGCCTTAAGGCCCCTATACTACTTATTGGGTGATGAAATTTTACACATCTTATAGGGAATTGGTGCCCAAGAAGAGGAAGAAGCCAAGCGAGTTTAGACCAGTAAGATCGGTCAGGGTCGAGGCATAGAGGTGGAGTGCCACAGCGAGCTCATTAACACTTTATTGGGTAGACCACTTCACTCAGTACTTTGTTATGAGGGGTTGCCTGATATTTCATCTTTGGATGACCTGAAGAGTTGGTTGGCCCCCATTACATCAGACACCACCAACAAACGGATCCAGGTAGGAGCTCCTATTTAGAAGAGGGACCTGAACATTGCTGCCAAGTTTTGTTTTGGGTTCATCAACAACACCATAATGTCGTCAGAGAATGAGTCTGTTATGCGCCTTCCTAAGGAAACCTACCTGGTTTGTATCATGTCTAGGCAACAAATTGATTTGGGGCTTCTGATTATACAAGAGATGGCCATAGGGGCCAAACAGAAACAAACTTCTCTACCATAACCATTCCTGGTGACTGAGTTGTGCCAGCGTGCAGTATTACCTAGGGACACTACAAGGGATGTTGAGGTTACACCATGTTTCTCCACGTACATTCAGAAAATTAAGGCTGAATACATATAATAGGAAGTTGATAAGAGGAAAGAAGCACCGATAGATACTACACTAGAGATCGATCTAGACTCATTCACAGAGACTCCAGCTTCTGATACTTCAAGTACATCTGCCCATTCCTCTTCTTCATAGGTCCCATATACCTCATCTTCCTCCGAGTCGTCCATACTTACTCAGGCCATGATCCTGTAGATTGGAGGATTAGCCCAATAAGTTGATGCGTGAGTAGCCCAACTCGAGAGAGCTATCCTTGGGATGATCGAGAGCGTCATATGTGTTGCACTTACACCCCTTCATATTTTTGTGGGTACATTGACTATGAGAGTCACATGTTGCGAGGCCAGACAGGTTACATCCTATGAGGTAACGTCTTTAAAATAGAATGCACCAGACCTAAGGAAGGACTTAGACTACCTAAAATCTACCGAGATCAATTCACTAATAGGGAGGGTAGAAGACTGGGACGCTCTCTATACCTCAGGGATTCCTCCAGCTACCACCAGAGATGTGCAGAAGAATGGCAGAGCATAGGAGTATTCGGGTGAAGAGATCGACGAGGACCTCATAGCAAAGAAGAAGAAGGAACAGGAGGAGAGAATATTTAACAATTTTCCAAACCATGTGGAGACTATTGTGCAGCAGGTGACCCAGACACAGATGGAAGAGACATCTATACCATCCCTAAGTAGATCTGACACTATTATAACGACTAAAGAGTTTTTGAGAACTGACAACCAAGTATAGGCTGCTACACTAGACACAAACACTGATAGATGGAGAGATTGCATAGACAAGATCCTTCTTTACCTCAATATGTGTCTTATTATATCTTTATTATTGGATACTTTTATTTGCATTTGAGGAAAAATATTTTTCTTTTTGTGGTAGGGTAAGGCCCACACCATTGTGTTGATACCCTTGTTTTTGTGCTTATTTAGGTTGTTTTGGGTTCTTCTATTTTAAATTGTGTTTATCTTTTGTGGATGTTTGATCTTATGGATCCCGTTTTAATTTTAATTGCGAAATGATTTTGACCTTTCCGAAATATTTTAATTTTTTTTAAAAATTTTTGCCACCCTTTGCATGCGCTTAAATGTGTTGTTCACTAGCAAATTTGAATCTCAGTTTCAATCAATACCGATGACTTGAATAGTGCTTTCAATCGAACAAATATGTAGATATGACTACGATGAGACCAAATGAAGTTTCATAGACAATATGTGAACTCTTTACATCTCTTTGAGACTAGCCTTTGTCAAATTCATTCTCTTGTAATGGTCGTTGCACACTAAAGAAAGTGTGGAGTCTTGTTAGATGTAACTATCAATGCCTTGTGTGATAAGCTTACTTTGAACCATGCATGACAAAACCTAGAATTTTCCCCGTTAGTCCAGCCAACTAAGTAACTCTTTCTCTTGATATGATGCAATTTTATAGAGTGTGATCCAATTCGACATATACCTCTTTTGTGACATCCCTTGTGAGTATGTGAACCTTTCTTGAACACCCCTTGAGACTTACCTCTTTGGAAGAAAGTTGTTGAAGCTAGAACCTTTTTGATCCATCTCTTTTACTCCTGATGAATGATTAGTTTGATTGAAATAACCAACTTAGGCCAAAAGCCTAGGTTGGGTTGTCGTGAAAAGAAAATGGAAAAGTCAATGAAGTTCAAGGAAAGTCTCCCTTAACACATGGTGTTGCGAAAATATGGAAACCCTCCATATAAAAAAGAGAAAAAGAGAAAAAGAAAAGTTGTGGAATGAAGTACAAAAGAAATTGGGTTTCTAAGCAATTCATGGAAGTCAATAATAGGATGACTCATGAACACCAACAAAGACGAGGAAGGAAGAAGAAAGTAAGTGTTGTAAGCACCACAATTCATGAGGATGATTCGTCACTAGCCTAAATGACCATACTTTTGCACTCATCCCTATTACAAGCCTTAGAAAGACCTTTTTAATCTAGAGAAAGGTGAAATAAATGTTGACTGGAAAATACAGGCAAACCTATGGGTTAAAGCTTGCATTGTGTTCCTCTTTTTTAGAGTGAGCATTGTATCTGATTCCTAAACTTTAAATTAATTTCTATCTTGTGTATGAAAATTGAATTATCATTTGTGTAAGGGCATTAAACTGCTTTTGTTGAGCTTGAACTTGCATTTGAAGCGGGTAATGCGAGATCGAGAATCTTTGGTAATGGTGTGTCACAACTTGAATCTTTGAGTACATAATTGACCTACATAAGTAATTTGAGTCTTATTGTCTACATTCATGATTGAGTCTTATGGAGCACTATTTGAGACATCCTTTTTGAACTGCTAAACTTGAGTTTTACTTAAGAAAAAGCAAAAATTTAAGTTGGGGGTGTTGATGAGTCCACAAATTGGAATCATTTAGGGCATATTTTTTGTAGAAATAGCGTCATCTAATGATTATTTTATCTCAATATCTTATGAAAACTTTAGGTTTCAGACATTTGAAGTTTGAAAGAAAGCATGGATACTATGTTGCAAAAAAGGGACAAAAAGGCTGAAAAGAATGAAGAAATGGAAGCATGAGGTTCACCGAGTCCACTTAAAGAACCTCCAAACAGGAATACTTCGCCTTTTGTTCTAGTGTGTTGATCCCTGAAGGAAAGGATCAAATCAGCGAAAGAAAGGAGCAGTTGGCGTGTTGCCGAGTAGTTCCGCGAAGCAGTACTATATCTCCCAATGGACCAAAGCACGACGATGCTGATGGTTGTACCATAAGGCGTTGAACTACACCAATGGGCGAATCACCAAATCTGTCAGCCATTCTTACTAATGCCGGCAAACAATCCACTGCAACACAGATCTGAAAAACTATAAATAATAATGGAGTTGTACTTTTTAGAAGAGTCGAACATTATTACAATTTTTATTACTTTTTCATATTTTTATATAAAGTTGAGAGGGTTTTAAAGATTTGAAGAAAAAAAGGGTTTCATCTCTTTCAATTTGGAAATGGGTCTCCTTGATTTTTCTTGCTTTGCCTAAATCAAGACTTTACTTCTCATACCCTTTTGATTTCAACATCATTAATGGTATAATTTCTATTTCATGATGTGTGGCTAAACGCACCCATTCTTGGGGTGTTATTTAGCAAATATGGGTTACTATTGTTGTTGGGTGATGTGAGGCCAAAAATATATATTTAAATTATCATTTGCCTCACATAAATTATTTATATCTACCCTTTCTGAGAATTAATTTTATAAATTGTGCTAAATAGTGTATTTTATTTGTAGAAATAAAATTAGTTTAAAGTTAAAGAAGTTAAGAGCTAAAACGAATTCAAGATAGAAGGTTGAAGAAGGAAATTAAGCAGGAAGCTTAATGGTATATATTCAATATAATAATGTATAAGAAAAGTGCAACATTCAGCAAAATTGAAAGAATCAAGCTGCCATATGGCAGACTTTGAGTGCATTAGTGCGTCTAGCACCAAAAAGACAGAGTTTCATGCGTACAATAGTTCTGATCTATTTGTGTTTTGATCTCCCAATTTATTTTGTACTCACTTATTTTATTTGGGGTTTTGTACATCTACAAATAGTCCATAGCAATAATAATTTTGAGGACGAGGAGGTGAAGATCAATAATAGAGAGTAGAAAGTTTTCAATACTTTTTAGGGTTCTATTCTCCTTCTTGTTTTCTTAGAGATTAGTAGCTAAAATTCTTGTTCTGGGATGTAGCTACATATGGATTGTTGGTTATTTATGTCTTGGTGAATTAATTCATGATTGTCATTATAAGTTACTTCAATATTCTTGTTTTCGTATTTTATGCTTCATCACCATAACATAAATATGTTGTCTAATCTTAAATCGGGAGAGGAGGGGTTACATGGACCAGAGAATATAGAGATCTTGATCGACCCATTAAGTTGAGGTGATTTGTTTTTAGGAGTGACGCCCGGAAAAACAACTCGCTTGGTTACGAAACATGACGAAATATAAATGCTCACTAGTTTGTCTATTAATCCCCACTCAATGATGTAGTTAGATATACTGGGGTAGGCGACTAGAGGTGTAAACCCGCCTCATACAATTAACCGTGTAAATCAGTAACTTGACAACTAAAATTAGTTCTAAACCAATAGTATGATACATGAGATGCTATACATGTTGCACCCCTCAGATTTTAAATCATTATAAGTAATTTATTATTTTATTCCAACATTCTTTTCTTTTGACACTCTTAAACAAATAATTAGACCATTAGAATTTTGTAAAAATAGTTAATGGACAAGTTCTTTGGGTTCGATAATCTTGTTATTTTAAGAGCCACTATATTACTTGCGTGACCGCATACACTTGCGTGTGCAACTGGGAGCAACAAGTTTTTAGTGTTGTTGTCGGGGACATAGAAATAAAATGTTTTTCTAGTTTGGGAGAATTTTGAGTATCAAAAATTTGAAGCTTTTGCGCTTAAGTTAGGGGTGATGACCCTTGATGAAAATTGAGAGAACATTCTACTAGCTAGGTCTAAAGGCTTCAGGGAGTTTTTCTAACCTTTATTTTAAAATTTATTTGATACTTGGGGACATAGAAAATTTGTAATTGTGGAGTGGAGGAATAAATTCCATAATTTTTATTGTTTAATTGAGTCTTCTAATTATTTAGAATGGGTTCCTTGGCTTTTATCTTTGGTTCTTTTCTTGAAAATAGTCCCTTTGAACCGAGTGTCTTATTTTTGTAGGAATTATTTTTTTAATAGAAAAGAAAAGACCCTTTTGAGTGGTGTGATTCTTGTTAGTTAGGTCTAATTTTTTAGTATCACTTTCTTGTGAGTGCTTGATTGAAAAAAATACAAACTCTTTGACACCTGCGCTCATGTTGTGACTTTGCATATAACTTATTTTATTTTGTAGTTTGTTATGATCATGTTTCTCTTAGAAGTGGAATTGATCCATCTTATTGATACTTGTATCATCTGTTGTGAGAATTTATTTATTCCATGTTTTGCATCAAAATCTAGAACTTGCCCTGCATGTTATTGAAGCAAAATGAAAAGTGTTGTCCTGTTTAGGAGATTATAATATGCTTTCTTTGATTTCTCTTGTAAATTTTGGCCTTTTCAAATATTATATCATAGTTAGCCCTTTTGATCCAGTAGCCTTTTGTTGATAGCCATATTTTGCCCTTGACAATTTTGTTGAATCCCTAGTTTTTGCACCTTGTTTCCTTGAGTATTATAACATAGACTTATTCGAATTATCAATTCTGAGAAAAAAATGTGGTTGAGTGAAAAGGTAATAATTAATAGCTACAAAGTTCTTAAAACCCCTCTTTTAAAGAATGTGATGTGAAAAAAATGAACAAAAGAAGTTTCATTGATGATGGCACTGGTCCTTCCAAGAACATCGTGCACCTTAACGCATGTAAAATACATAAGTTGAGAGTGGATATTATGAAGGAAAACTTAAAAAAATTAATAAATGATTGAAACATTTTTGAGATGATGAGAATTACTTGTGAAATAATTGTTGAAGACAGGTTTGAAAATAGAGAGAAGAATACAATGGGAGATGAAGTATTAAAGTGCAGAGTTGTTAAGGAAGTGTAAGTTTCTATTATATAGTTTTCCTACATGTCCCCTATCCTACATTACCACACTTTTAAGTCCTATTTAATTCTATTCAAGCATGCTTAAACTAGTGGATATGTACATAATGGGCAAGCCTTTGGTTCTTTGTGCATACATGTGAATTTTCTTTGTGAGTGTGAGAGTTCTTCTTTGATGCTAACTCCTTAATTTGTATTCAATCTTTTGAATTCAGTGCGTGAACTATTTATTTTTGTGAGGGCACCTGATTCATGATAGATAGGTGTAACAACCCTAAAATTGAATATGCTAAGTAATGCTTAATGTGTCTAGAATGCCTACGATTAGACCAGGGTTCACACGGATTGATGCGCGTAGAACCAGACCTCGGAACCCTTGCTAAAGCCAAGCCAACTAACTTGGGGATTTAGTTGATCTTGGAAAGGTTGGGTCCAACCATGTAGGGCTCTCGAATACGAAACATTTACTCGAATGAGTCTTTATCGGACTTAAAAAGAGGAAATCTTAAGTTTGGAGGGTCTAGGGGTAAAATGGTCTTTTACCAAGCTAAGGGTAATATCGTAATTACCCTAAATATATATTTAATTATTTAATTAATAAGGTGGAGGGGTATTTTTGGGAGAGAGTGCCGAAAATGGGCTCTAAGAGTAAAGTCTTGCTCCACCCGGGTTCGAACCTAGGTGGAAGCAATGAATTAAATTGTTTTTATTTAAGTTGGTAAATTAATGTAATTAATTAATATTATTTAATTAATGGCTGAAAAAAATAATAAGGGGAAATCAGATTTTTAGTTATTAATTATTAATTATTAACTTAAATTGACTAAGTCTTGCCAACTATTCTAGTTTCAAGAGGCACTATCTCACACAAAATCTCTCACACGCCTAAACCTCTCTCTCTCTCCTCCATTTTTCTTTCTTGGCTGTAAAAACAGAAAATAAAACATTAGAAAACGATCAAAAGTTCTCTACACTCAAGGAACTTACAAAAAAATAATAATATACAAACAAGCAAGCTAACTTAAGAAATGAAAATTTTACATCCTCTTCTCGACGGGATCGTGTTGAAGTTTTAGTGGAGGATTTGGGCAGCACTTTGAAGGTGTGGAAAGCTACAACAAGGTATGTGTTTTCTCTCTTGGAATCCTTTCTCCAAGAGAAATTTCTTTCTACAAAATTCAACGTATGAAACTAGGGTTGTCCCCTTTATTGTTAAATTCCTTGTCCCTAGTCTCCTTCCGATTTCAATCTAAATTAGGTTAGAAATCATGTTGTTGGTATGGTTGCTGGTAGCTAAGTGTGAAATAAGATGTTCTTTGTGATTTTGTGTTTGTAAATAGCAAGCATGTTCAATGATGTCAACCGAAAATGATGTGGTGCAATGTGTAAAATGTTTGTTGTTGTTCTCCGTTTAGAAGTCTTAAAATGGCTTGTTTGATGATTGGAATTATTGGGCATAAGGTGTGTAAATTGTGATGTTTAAATGAAGTGTAAGGTGGCTGATCTTAAGTAGAAAAATCTAAGCTAAAACAAAAATGAATCTACACCTAAAAACACGTTAAACAAATTGTGAAAATGCCACAAAACGAACGTATGAATGTTGTTAAATAAAGGCTAGAAAATTTAATAAAATTTCCAACACTTGGTGATGGAGTTTTCGGCCATAATACTTGAAGTTTGAGAAGTTTAAAAATAAATTTAAAACATGTGAGGTCAGTGGGGATTGAACCCAAGACCTCACTACATGAAAGCTGGAAAAAATAAAAGAGGTGTGGGATTCGAATCCACAACCTCTCGGCCAAACAAGAGAGTAAAAGGGAAATTTTAAATTAATAAAAATAATGGGAGGAGTGGGATTCGAACCCACCACCTCTTGGCTGAAGGAGGATACAAATAGAGAAATTAAAAAAATAAAATAATAATAATAATGAGAGGAGTGGGATTCGAACCCACCTCCTCTCGGCCAACATGGGAAAAACTTAGGAAAAAGAGAAATAAACGAATGTTGCTATAGGGGTTCGATCCCGGATCCCCTAATGCTTAAAACGCCTAAGGTGAAGTGAGGGGAGGGAAAAAGAAAGGAAAAATAATGTTAGTGAGGGAATTCGAAATCGGGTTCCCCAAGCCGAAATGTAAATCCAAAATTAGGTGAAAGAAAATTAACTAATTGTTGTCCGAGGGATCCGAAGTCGGGCTCCCTTGCCCAATTCCGTATTAACATATAAGTCATACGTAAGTAAATACTTAATGAATGCTGCCTCTAAAGATCAAAAATCAATATCTTGGCATATCTACATGATGCATATGTCTTGTACCACATAATCTTGGGTAAACATGAATCACTTAGACAGACTATGAATGAAGCCTGATGGCTTGTATGTGTTGACTCATAAGTCTAGCATAAGTTTAAAATTAAGTGAACCTAAAATGTATGTGATGAAATGATGTAAAACCTAGAAGGGGTTAAGTAAGAGTGTGAAACACACTAACTGGCCAAGTGCATTGGCATATGATGAAATGAACATTCATGTAAAGGTGTGAGTAATTATGAAGAGCAAATGTGCTAAAGTAATGAATGTGGTGACAAAATGATAAGACCCTAATGTGAAATAGGAGAGCAATCTCAAATGAGCCTAAGTAAATGTTACCAAAACGTACTCACCTATGAGAGTGTAAAGTTAATGAAGAGACCAGTCTCTATGAACACTCTAATGAAAGTATTGAAGTTAATGCATACTTAATACTAATGATGAGATGAGAAATCATCTAATGAGCTATGATGTCCTCATGCTAGAAGCCAGCTTCCATGATGTATGAGTTGAATGTAGTGGAACTTTATACTGAGCACCGATAGGCTAGCTATGAGCGGTGATGCCTTCTTTCGGGAAGGGCAGAGGTTCACGTAACTCTCATGAGATGAGATTGTCTGGCATGCCAGGTATGGGTCTCCTTATATCTCCTAGTCTTCAAACCTATAATGCCAATATAGGGATCTAGCGGGGTTTAAATTCCCATGTACGCTAGCATGTTTTGGGTCACTTTGGCCGGTGATTCCACCTCTTTTCGGTGTGGGGGAGACACTGGATTTCATGATCTATGTCGGTTAAAGTTAAAGTTCCCAATGATTGAATGAGGCCAGCCTCAAATGATGCACATAATGAAATGAATGATACCAAAGGTATTAGGATAGGATAATCAAGAGGTGAGCTAGACTCAAGTAATTTCACTAGGTTATTCTTGATCATTTCACAGAAAACCCGATTAAAGTCTTAAACTACATCCTAGGTATAGCTGGTGTTCACACTAGCCTATGAACGAAATGAAATGAAGTACATATGAATGAATGAAGTAGACTCTGTGTTTGCTAATGAAGACTCCCTAGTTGAGGTCCCATATGTTGAGCCCTCATTTTGGAAAGTCTTAATGTCAAGTCCATGATTTCAAGATCTCATAGCATATGAATGAATGTTATAAAAGATGTTATGTGCTATATGCTATGTGATATGTGTTATGTGTAAGATGTTATGTGTTGTGTGCAATGTGATAGGTATGATGATGCATGTTACTCTCGTGGCATGACTTTCCTAATCCAAATTTGGAAAGCTCACTGACTTTCCTAATCCAAATTTGGAAAGCTCACTGACTTTCCTAATAAAAATTTAGAAAGTTCACTAACTTTCCTAATCCCAATTTGGCAAGTCCACTGACTTGACTTTCCATAATCATGTTGTTAGGAAAGAGCTATTCTTCCTCATGCATGTCCTTGGTGTGTGCTTGCATATAGTACAAGTGTGTACTAATCCCATACAACTCTATATTTTTAGGTGCAGGCACGGGTGTACGCTAGAGCTTATAGGTTGACGTTGCAGCTATCCGGACGTGGAGCTTTCATCCGGACTTGGTAGGCCCTCATGCTTTTGAGGATGTCTACCGTTACTATCTAGCTTATATGTAGGCTTTAGCTAGTGGAGCATGTTCCACTTCAGACATTGTATTGGTGCCATTTTGGCAATTATACATTTATTACAGTATTGAACTGTTTCTTTCATTTGATTATCTCTATATTAGATGGTTGATTTGCGAACGCCCATGATGTTAAGTTTAAAAATGTTTAGCATGAAATAAGATAACAAAAAGTTCAAATTTTCCGCTAAAATTAACCTAGATGAAGTAAGATTGACGTATGTAGGCTTGTCTGCGACCTCTGAGAGGTCAACGACGCCGGTCTCGTCTGGGGTCTAGATTCCTGTCGTGACAAAGTTTGTATCAGAGCCCTAGGTTAAAATCCAAGAATAATGAGTTCACATCAACCACATTGAGTAGTTTCTAAGTCATCGTAGTGAAGTGCACCACTATCCTGGATTAGAGACTTCATGATGCTAAGGAAAATTTCCCTTCTTCTGATCTTATCGTGTGTTTCCTACTGTCTAATTTCTTGGTGCTATGAGCGTGTCTAACATCAATCTTTGTTGTTTTCAGAGAATGAATACTAGGAGAATCATTGGTCAAAGGAGAGGAGGTGCAGCTGCTGTGGACAATCAGGTTCCACCCCAGGCTCAAGATGAAGGAGTGTCTATGCCGGTTAACCCAACTAGGTTGACTGATGCGGAGGTGCGGACGTCCCTAGCCCAGATGGCACAGGCCATCACTATGTAGGCCCAGTCTATAACTGCCCAGGTCAACCGGCAGGATGTTCAGAGGGAGAACCCACCGGTTCGTAGCATGGCTGACAAATTGAGAGACTTCACGAGGATGAGTCCTCCTATTTTCATAGGGTCTAAGACTTAAGAGGACCCCCAGGAGTTTGTGGATGAGGTACATAAGATTTTGGTGGCTATGGGGGCCACATATATTGAGAAGGATGAGCTGGCTTCCTATCAGCTCAAGGATGTTGCACAGACTTGGTGCAAGATGTGGCAGGATAGCTGGCCTTTGGGCGGAGTTTCGGTCACTTGGGAGCTGTTTAAGACAGCCTTCCTGGAGAGATTCTTTCCCAGGTAAATGAGGGAGGCAAAGGTTGAGGAGTATATCAACCTTAAGCAGGGATCAATGACAGTCAGAGAGTATTCCCTGAAGTTTGTTAAACTATGCAGGTATTCTACTTTCCTTAGTATCTAACAGCAAGGATGAGATGAGTACTGAAGTTTGTTAAATTATCCAAGTATGCTACTTCCCTTGTATCTAACAGCAGGGATGAGATGAGCAGGTTCTCACAGGAATCAACAGAGATCTTGAGGAGGAGTGTCGGTCTGCGATGCTCCATGATAACATGGACCTCTCCAGGTTGATGGTGCATGTCCAGCAGGTAGAGAACAGCCGCAAAAAGAGGGGCATTCGTGATGCTAGGAGGCCTAAGCCTCAAGATCAGGCAGGTCCCAGCCATGGAGGACACAGAAACAATTTTGGCGTCCGTGAGCAGCCCAGGTTTAAGAAGGGACTCTCCCACCAAGGGGAGTAAAGTTCATCTAATGGTCGCTATGATAGGGATTTCGAGTCCATAGTTAAGAGAAACAATGGAGTAGATACACCTCAGGAGAGGCCACCTTGCAGGAAGTATGGCAAACTGCATGGATAAGAGTGTATGATGGGCTCTAACGCTTGTTACAGTTGTGGAAAACCAGGTCACATGGTGAAGGATTGTGCGAATAGGAGAAGTCAAGAACAAAGGAAGGAGAGAGTTCAGCCTAATGGTACAAATGAATAGGCTCCAAGGAGGCAACGATTCATCGCACTCAAGTCTAGGGGTGCAGGGGAAGGCATTTCTGGTGAAGTCTCTGGTGCGTAGCCTTAATTAGTCTTTCATATATTTGACTGTGTATGGTGTTTATACACTAGTATGAGGTTAATATGTTTGAGCCATCATGTTGGTTGCTGATTTGTATGACTTATATGTTGACTTATGTTGTATGCTTTGATGAGACTAGTTAGGAAAGAATTCCTTAGTCTATTAATGTGAAACTACTAGTAGGTTTCAAGGATGTACACCATCATGTTAATATGTGAATCAGATATTCACCAATGGGAGTATTGGATTACCTATGTATGCGTACGTTCTATAGATGACTTACTTATTGTTAGTAAAGAGTAGTGTCATTCGGTGACGAATGTTCCTAAGGGGGGGATAATGTAAGAACCCTAAAAATGAATATGCTAAGTAATGCTTAATGGGTCTAGAATGCCTACGATTAGACCAGGGTTCACATGGATTGATGCGCGTAGAACCAGACCTCGAAACCCTTGCTACAGCCAAGCCAACTAACTTGGCGAGTTAGTTGAGCTTGGAAAGGTTGGGTCCAACCATGTAGGGCTCTCGAATACGAATAATTTACTCGAATGAGTCTTTACCGAACTTAAAAAGAGGAAATCTTAAGTTTGGAGGGTCTAGGGGTAAAATGGTCTTTTACCAGGCTAAGGGTAATATCGTATATTACGCTAAATATATATTTAATTATTTAATTAATAAGGTGGAGGAGTATTTTGGGGAGAGAGTGCCGAAAATGGGCTCTAAGTAAAGTCTTGCTCCACCCGGGTTCGAACCTAGGTGGAAGCAATGAATTAAATTGTTTTTATTTAAGTGGGTAAATTAATGTAATTAATTAATATTATTTAATTAATGGCTGAAAAAAGAAGAAGGGGAAATCAGATTTTTAGTTATTAATTATTAATTATTAACTTAAATTGACTAAGTCTTGCCAACTATCCTAGTTTTAAGGGGCACTATCTCACACAAACTCTCTCACACGCCTAAACCTCTCTCTCTCTCGTCCATTTTGCTTTCTTAGCTGCAAAAACAGAAAACAAAACATTAAAAACGATCAAAAGTTCTCTACACTCATGGAACTTACAAAAAAATATATATATATACAAACAAGCAAGCTAACTTAAGAAATGAAAATTTTACATCCTCTTCTCGACGGGATCGTGTTGAAGTTTTAGTGGAGGATTTGGGCAGCACTTTTAAGGTGTGGAAAGCTACAACAAGGTATGGGTTTTCTCTCTTGGAATCCTTTCTCCAAGAGAAATTTCTTTCTACAAAATTCAACGTATGAAACTAGGGCTGTCCCATTTATTGTTGAATTCCTTGTCCCTAGTCTCCTTCCGATTTCAATCTAAATTAGGTTAGAAATCATGTTGTTGGTGTGGTTGCTGGTAGCTAAGTGTGAAATATGATGTTCTTTGTGATTTTGTGTTTGGAAATAGCAAGCATGTTCAATGATGTCAACCGAAAATGATGTGGTGCAATGTGTAAAATGTTTGTTGTTGTTCTCCGTTTAGAAGTCTTAAAATGGCTTGTTTGATGATTGGAATTATTGCATAAGGTGTGTAAATTGTGATGTTTAAATGAAGTGTAAGGTGGCTGATCTTAAGTGGAAAAATCTAAGCTAAAAGAACAATGAATCTACACCTAAAAACACGTTAAACAAATTGTGAAAATGCCACAAAACGAACGTATGAATGTTGTTAAATAAAGGCTAGAAAATTGAATAAAATTTCCAGCACTTGGTGATGGAGTTTTCGGCCATAATACTTGAAGTTTGAGAAGTTTAAAAATAAATTTAAAACATGTGAGGTCAGTGGGGATTGAACCCAAGACCTCACTACATGAAAGTTGGAGAAAAAAAAAGAGGTGTGGGATTCGAATCCACAACCTCTCGGCCAAACAAGAGAGTAAAAGAAAAATTTTAAATTAATAAAAATAATGGGAGGAGTGGGATTCGAACCCACCACCTCTTGGCTGAAGGAGGAGACAAACAGAGAAATTAAAAAAAAAATAATAATAATAATAATGAGAGGAGTGGGATTCGAACCCACCTCCTCTCGGCCAACATGGGAAAAACTTAGGAAAAAGAGAAATAAATGAATGTTGCTATGGGGGTTCGATCCCGGATCCCCTAATGCTTAAAACGCCTAAGGTGAAGTGAGGAGAGGGAAAAAGAAAGGAAAAATAATGTTAGTGAGGGGATTCGAAATCGGGTTCCCCAAGCCGAAATGTAAATCCAAAATTAGGTGAAAGAAAATTAACTAAGTGTTGTCCATGGGATCCGAAGTTGGGCTCCCTTGCCCAATTTCGTACTGACATATAAGTCATACGTAAGTAAATACTTAATGAATGCTGCCTCTAAAGATCAAAAATCAATATCTTGGCATATCTACATGATGCATATGTCTTGTACCACATAATCTTGGGTAAACATGAATCACTTAGACAGACTATGAATGAAGCCTGATGGCTTGTATGTGTTGACTCATAAGTCTAGCATAAGTTTAAAATTAAGTGAACTTAAAATGTATGTGATGAAATGATGTAAAACCTAGAAGGGGTTAAGTAAGAGTGTGAAACACAATAACTGGCCAAGTGCATTGGCATATGATGAAATGAACAGTCATGTAAAGGGGTGAATAATTATGAAGAACAAATGTGCTAAAGTAATGAATGTGGTGACAACATGATAAGAGGCTAATGTCAAATATGAGAGCAATCTCAAATGAGCCTAAGTAAATGTTACCAAAACGTACTCACCTGTGAGAGTGTAAAGTTAATGAAGAGACCAGTCTCTATGAACACTCTAATGAAAGTATTGAAGTTAATGCATACTTAATACTAATGATGAGATGAGAAATCATCTAATGAGTTATGATGTCCTCATGCTAGAAGCCAGCTTCCATGATGTATGAGTTGAATGTAGTGGAACTTTATACTGAGCACCGATAGGCTAGCTATGAGCGGTGATGCCTTCTTTCGGGAAGGGCGGAGGTTCACGTAACTCTCATGAGATGAGACTGTCCGGCATGCCGGGTATGGGTCTGCGTATATCTCCTAGTCTTCGAACCTATACTGCCAATATAGGGATCTAGCGGGGTTTAAATTCCCATGTACGCTAGCATGTTTTGGGTCACTTTCGTCGGTGATTCCACCTCTTTTCGGTATGGGGGAGACACTGGATTTCATGATGCTCACATGATCTATGTCGTTTAAAGTTAAAGTTCCCAATGAATGAATGAGGCCAACCTCAAATGATGCACATAATGAAATGAATGATACCAAAGGTGTTAGGATAGGATAATCAAGAGGTGAGCTAGACTCAAGTAATGACAGTAGGTTATTCTTGATCATTGCACAACAAATCTGATGAAAGTTTTAAACTACATCCTAGGTAAAGCTGGTGTTCACACTAGCCTATGAACGAAATGAAATGAAGTACGTATGAATGAATGAAGCAGACTCTGTGTTTGCTAATGAAGACTCTCTAGTTGTGGTCCCAAATGTTGAGCCCTCATTTTGGAAAGTCTTAATTTCAAGTCCATGATTTTAAGATCTCATGGCATATGAATGAATGTTATAAAAGATGTTATGTGCTATATGCTATGTGATATGTGTTATATGTAAGATACTATGTGCTGTGTGCAATATGATAAGTATGATGATGCATGTTACTCTCATGGAATGACTTTCCTAATCCAAATTTGTAAAGCTCACTGACTTTCCTAATCCAAATTTGGAAAGCTCACTGACTTTCCTAATCCAAATTTGGAAAGTTCACTAACTTTCCTAATCCTAATTTGGCAAGTCCACTGACTTGACTTCCCATAATCATGTTGTTAGGAAAGAGCTATTCTTCCTCATGCATGTCCTTGGTGTGTGCTTGCATATACCCATACTTAGTAGAAGTGTGTACTAATCCCGTACAACTCTATATTTTTAGGTGCAGGCACAGGTGTACGGTAGATCTTATAGGTTGACGTTGCGGCTATCCGGACGTGGAGCTTTCATCCGTACTTGGTAGGCCCTCATGCTTTCGAGGATGTCTACCATTACTATCTATCTTAGATGTAGGCTTTAGCTAGTGGAGCATGTTCCATAAGTGTTTCTTTTTGTTTTTATTTCAGACATTGTATTGGTGCCATTTTGGCAATTATACATTTATTACAGTATTGAACTGTTACTTTCATTTGATTATCTCTATATTAGATGGTTGATTTGTGAACGCCCATGATGTTAAGTTTAAAAATGTTTAGCATGAAATAAGACAACAAAAAGTTCAAAATTTCCGCTAAAATTAACCTAGATGAAGTAAGAATGACGTATGTAGGCTTGTCTGTGACCTCTGAGATGTCAACGACGCCGGTCTCGTCTGGGGTCTAGATTCCGGTCGTGACAATAAGTGATTTTATCAGCTTTTTTTGATGAGAGTAGGTGAGTAATCTTAAATTCGATGAGTTAAAAGTCCTTCCTTGAGGTTAGTAGGTTAGATGTTTGTTATTTATTTGGATGTCTTGCATAATGATTGAGAATTGTACTTGATGTTTTGAAATTGGTATATGGACTAATTGTTTGTATTAACCAAATTGATGACATTCCTATTTTGATTTATTTGAGATGAGCTTTAATGTTGCTTGAGGAAGAGCAAAAGTTTAAGTGCGGGCGTTGCTGTGAGACCAAATATATATATATATATATATATATATATATATATATATATATATATATATATATATATATATATATATATATATATATATCCTTGGATTCGACGAAGTAGTTTGGATTAGCGATCGCCAGACTTTGGTAGGTCCTCTTGAGTTCGAGGATGCTACATTTATTAGTCTAGCTTAGTACATTAGACATTCCTAGTGGATATAGTCCCTAGCGTTCCATTTCAAACAGTTGTTCAAGCGTTGTAATAAGGCTGATTGGCAAATTATTATTATTATTATGATTCTCTATTTCGATTGTTTAATCTTTAATAGATGGTTGATTAACTTTGAGATTATTAGTATATCACTCTTATGCAATATTATATGAAGTCTATGTACATTTCAATAAGTATTAAAAAGTTTTAAATTTTCTGGAAATTTAACTTTATTATTGTGATGAAAGCTAAGAAGAGGCTTGTCTGCGACCTCTGAGAGCTTAACGACGCTGGTTGCATTCGGGTTCAAGAATCCGGTTGTGACAAACTTGGTATCAGAGCATGAGGTTAAATAACCTAGGAAATAAGTCTCAAAACAACCACGTTGCGTATTTTCTAACTTATGGTTGTGAAGTGCACCACAATCATGACTTAGAGACTTAGTTATGTTAGGAATTTTCCCTTCTTCTACTCTTTATCGTGCTGTCTAGAGCTTTGACATTTTGTGTCATTATAGTATCTAACTTGCTTCTTGTGTGTACGTGTAGAAAATGAACACAAGAAGAAACCCAGGCAGAAAAGTCGAAGAAGCAGCTGCTGGAGGCAACCAAGCTCCTCCTCAAGCCCCAGCTGTTGAAGTACAAGTGCCTGTCAACCTAGTTGCGATGACGGATGCGAAGTGAGGGTGGCACTGCTTCAGATGGCCCAAGCCATCACTGTGCAGGCACAAGCCATCACGGCCCAAGCCACTAGAGAGGGTACTCCCAGGGAGAACCCGCATGCTAGCACCATGGCTAGTAGACTGAGGGATTTTACCAGGATGAATCCTCAAGTCTACTATGGGTCCAAAACCAATGAGGATCCTCGAGAATTTGTGGAAGAAGTTCATAAGATTCTCTGTGCTATGGGTGTTAGTGAAGAGGAAAAGGCTGAGTTGGCTGCTTACCAACTCAAAGATGTGGCTCAGGTGTGGCACTGGATGTTGGGAGATGGCCGAGCACCAGGAGAGGTCCCCATCACTTGGGATGTTCTCAAGACTGCATTCCTGGAGAGGTTCTTTCCCAGAGAATAGAGAGAGGCTAGGGTTGAGGAGTTCATTAACCTACGACAGGGAGGTATGTCATTCAAGGAATACTCCATGAAGTTTGTTAAGCTTTCCAAATATGCTTCTTCTCTAGTGTCCAATAGCAGGTATGAGATGAGCAGGTTTGTGACTGGTGTATCAGAGGATTTGGAGGAGGAATGTTGGGCATCCATGTTGCATGATAACATGGACCTTGGTAGGTTGATAGTGCATGCACAACAGGTTGAGGAGAGTCGTCGGAGAAAGAGAGGCCGAGAGAGCAAGAAATCTAGGCTCTCGGATCAATCTTGTTCGAGCAATGGTAGGGGTTTATTCGGTGTCCAAGATAGGCCCATGTTCAAGAAGAGGCACCAACACTCAGGTAAACCTACACCTTCCAAGAACACTAATGCCAAGAAGGGCAATGATAGAAATGGCCAGCGTGACAAAAAAACGTGTGGTAAGTGTGGTCGTTCGCATGGAGGTAAGTGCAATGTAGGTTCAAGTGCATGTTATGGGTATGGCAAGAGTGGGCATATGATTAGGGACTGACCAAACGCGAGGAATTAGGCCAAGACATATACTCATCCTAGGCCTAATCCTACTGATGCAGCCGAACCTCCCAAGAGAAACCGGTTCTATGCGCTTAAAGGAAGAGAGGAGCAAGAGAAGTCCGCGAATGTGGTCACTGGTAACTTACTTATCTTTTCTTTTCCTGTTTATGCATTATTAGATCCAGGATCTACCTTGTCTTTTGTTACTCCTTTAGTAGCTAGTAAATTTGACTTGCTTCCTGAGATCTTGTATGAGCCATTTCTAGTTAGTACTCGGAGACAACATTAGGGCCGAAAGGGTATATAGAGATTGCCCAATAACTGTTCTTAATAGAGTTACATATGCTGACCTAATAGAATTAACCATCCTTGATTTTGATATAATTTTGGTTATGGACTGGCTCCATGAATGCTATGATTCTATAGACTGTCGAAACAGGGTAGTAAGGTTTCAGTTTCCAAATGAGTTAGAGTTGAAATGGGAAGGGCGTGGTTCAAATCCAACAGGCCAAATAGTTTCCAATCTTAAAGCCAATATGATGTTATCTAAGGGGTATTTGTGCCACTTAGTCAGATTCAATGACTTAGAACATGAAGTTCCTTCCATAGACTCTGTGTCCATAGTAAATGAGTTTCAAGATGTCTTTCCAGAGGATTTACCAGGAATTCCTCCCGAACGCGAAATTGACTTTGTAGTTGGGATGATCACTTGCCACTGATCGAGTTCTCTTATAATAATAGCTACCATTCCAGTATTGGGATGGCACCTTTTGAAGCACTGTATGGTAGGAGATGTAGGTACCCAGTTGGATGGTTTGAAGTGGGAGAAACTGCCATCCTTGGCCCGAGATCATACATGAGGCTTTGGAAAAGGTGAGAATGATCAGGGATAGATTGGCTACTGCTTACAGTCGTCAAATATCATATGTTGATAACCGATAGAGACCTCTTGAATTCGAGGTAGGTGATTAAGTTTATCTAAAGATATCACCCATGAAAGGGGTGATGGGGTTTGGTAAGAAAGGGAAGTTGAGTCCGAGGTATATAGGTCCTTAGATATTACAGCGAGTAGGAAATGTTGCCTATGAACTGAAGTTACCGAATGACCTGGCTTCTGTTCATCCGGTGTTTCACGTTTCGATGATTAAAAAGTGTCTAGGAGATCCAGCAACCGTTCTACCTGTTAAGGGGTTAGGAGTCGATGAGAACCTTTCTTATGAAGAGGTTCCCATTGAAATTTTAGATCGTCAAGTGAAGCATCTAAGGAACAAGGAGGTTACCACCGTAAAGGTGTTATGGAGGAACCACCTTGTTGAGGGAGCAACATGGGAGGCCGAGGCCGATATGAGATCCCGTTACCCTCACTTGTTCAGTTCTTGAGGTTAGATATACTCTTCCTAAGTCCAATTTTGTTGATGAGACTCTAAATTTTAGTGCATTAGGAGGTTTTGGTGTTTTAAATCCATGACTGTGTGTTTTTATACTTGCACTATATGAGTTAATATGAGTTCATGCTTGCATTCATGTTGCTGTTTTTGTATAGCGTAGACGTGATTTTTGTGTTGCATGAGTGTGATGTGCATTAAGTTAAAGTAAGATTGAGAAGGAAGTTCCTCAATCTCAGAGATGAAGCTTCAGATAAGCTTTGAGTAATGTGCATCATCCAGAATAAGTTGTGAATTAGATAGTCACAAAGAGTAAAGTTTCAAGTATGTTGATGTGTTTTCCGAAAATACCCTCTTTGACTCAAATGATGTATAGTGTCATTCGGGCACGAATGTTCCTAAGGAGGGGATAATGTAACATTCCAGAAAATGTACATGTCTAGTGAAGAGCCTGGTAGGTTTTTAAGAATGCTTATTGGGGTACATAAGCATCCCAATGCCCAATATTGAGAAATATTGGGCATATTAGAGAATATTGGCTTAAGGGTGTTAGCCAAATGTTATGTCTACACAAGCAAATTAAAATATACATCGATGTCAAATACTCCAATCCAAGCTTGTTTAGAAATTATATCTGCAATGAAGACCCTAATCAAAAATAACTATATTCTTCATATACACCCTCATTAGGTACTAGGCATCCAAGTGTCAAGCCTAGGTACCACAGCACATAACCATTTAAAATGATCATGTAGATTAAGCAGTGCCCAAGGACATAGTGAGGATCCTTGGGACAATAAGTGAACATTCCAAATGAACCTTCCAGAATGGTTAGTTAGGAAAATTCATGTCAACACATGTGCAAGCACATGTGCAACCGGCCGAGGGACCAAGCTAACAGATTCGGTTAGAACGGTTGGGGACAGGCGCGCGTCCGAGTCCAGCCACGTGGGTCCAAGCTCCCTAACCGGTCCTAGACTCTAGCTAACTGACCTAACTAGCTAAATAACCTAGGACAAACGAAAAATAACTAACTAGTGGACCCGACAACCTAAGACCTAACCGGGTGACACTAAGCAAAGTAACTAACTAAGAAACATCCTAGTACCTAACCTAGGATGGTCCAAAGGGTTGGTTATGGTCCTAACAATTTAGGGGTACTTTAGTAATTACCCTAGGTTACTTAATTAATTAAATTAGCAACTTCATTAATTAATTTAATTTGTTAAAACCGAAACCATTAAGAAAAATTCCAGATTTCGGTTAAAATTAAGTATTCTCCTATTTTTAGTCAATTTAGGAGGGGCATTTTGGTAACTAGATAATTTGTTTAATTTAATTAAGTTATATAGTTAAAGTTAATTAGTTAATATTTAGTTCCTAAAGACTTAGACTCACGTTAATCATTAGTAAACCCTACGACCGAAAAGCAGTGAGAAAACGTAAAGAAACCCTAGGCCATTTCAAGCAGTTTTTCAAGGTTTTTCGTGCAAAGTGCAAGGTTATCTTCGTAGATATAATTCTACAGTAAGGTATGGGTTTTTTCTACTGGATTCCTTTCTCCAAGAGACTTTTCAAAAGTTTTGAAATCAAGAATATCGAAACTAGGGTTGTTCCCAATGAATAGCATGTTCATCTCCCTAGTTATCCCGATTTTGGATTCTTGTAGTATGTATAATGTAAATCTTGAATATGTTGTTGATATGTGGTGCTAACTGATCATTATGTGTATGTTTTTGTGATTATAAACCTACATGTTTGATGCGTATACTTAGGGTATTATTTACATGAGATAATAATGTTGTAATGCCTACTTGTGTTCGAGAAGATGAAATTGTTATAAGTTTTTCATTGAATTGTTTCATAGACTAATAAAAGGTTAAAAGTTGGCTTGTTTTAACATGATAGATTAATATAGTGTATTCATGAAGTAATTGAATTGCCTAGTGATTATATTATGACAAGTATCTAGTTAAATTATGATTTATGCCAATAAATTGGCTAGCAAAACTATGTCCAATAATATTATTTCCAAAATATGTAAAGTCATACCAATCTTAACTCAATGAACTCATAGCATAGGGTATGCCAATCAATGGGACAAGTCCCAACATACCCTATCCACACGAAGTTGTGAACGTAATAATATTGTATAAGTCCTCATAACTTTCATAAAGAATTATACAAGACTATCAATTAACGTTGAACAAATTAAGGTGAGTAATGAAATAACTAAAAGCTTAAGTTATGAAACTGAACTAATATAGAGTGTTAAAGGAAGTGAGACAGACCTCACTTACACTTAAAAGATTACGTCAAAGATACTCACATAAGAGGATGCTAGAAGTCGTGAGACAAGTCTCACTCGCACCATGATGATAATGTAAGATTTAAGTTCATATTCATCAAGTAAAGAAAGGGATGACCAGTCATCCATTGAGTTAAGTATACCTCATATTAGAAGCAAGCTTCCACAATGTTTGAGTCAACTCTAAAAGTTATAAAGTAAAATAAATCTGAGCTTAGCACCGATAGACTAGCAATGAGCTTGTGCCAGCACATGTAAGCCTCATAAGACGAGATCACCACCCAGGTCAACCAGGGTCTCCGAATGTCTCCTAGTCTTTGAACTATGTTGCCAGCATAGGGACTAGCTAGTGGAGAAATCCACCTAAGAATTCTATGTAGTTTCGGTTTCACTTTGGCCGGTGATACCACCTATTTTCGGTGTGGAGAAAACACTGGATTTCATGTTTAGCTCACATAATCTATGTCGGTTAAAGCTCAGGAAAGTATTCGGTTCACTTTAGCCGTAAACCACCTCTTTTCGGTGTTGGGAAGACACTGATTTTGGTTTCACTTTAGCCGGTGACCACCTCTTTTTGGTGTGGAGAAGACAGTGAGCTTGGTTTCACTTTAACCGGTGATCCACCTCTTTTCGGTGTGGGGAAGACACTGTATTTTATGTTAGCTCTCATGATCTATTTCAGTTAATGCAAAAGACTTCTTTAAAGAAAGTAAGAAAGAATGAAAGAAGAATGAAACTAGCATGTTCAAAGTGAACAACAGTTCAAAGAAGAAGAACGTAAGTTCAAAGTGAACTATGTAAGCAAGAGCTTAAGAATGTCAATCATCAGTGTTTGATAAGAATGAAGTTTTAACAAGTTAGTGGTTTATGCCAATATTGGAGTATGAATATATGCCTCCAAGAACTATATATTATGAAAATAATCAAATAATGGGCATAGCCAATAAAGATTGGCTTATAAATACATTCATACCCAATTTAAGAATGAAGTATCTAACTTGTGAGTAAGGTAGCCAAATCATTTCCTTAGTCTTGTGAATTATTTACTCGATTCATTGTAGGTATGGGACTACAATGAATCATTGCACTTTTAAGTAAAACATAGGATCAAAGGATATCATTGAACTACACAACAGAAAGAAGAAAAGACTGAAAAATAAACTAAGGCTGAGAATAGGAGCTCTCGACCTAAGGGAGCAAAATCATAAAGTTTTGTTTAAGTTGTTCTAAAATTATGTTCATGATTCCAAGGTCTTATGTTCATATAGAAAATGGTGTGTGCCTTAATTGCATGAGAACATGTCATATTCATAGCATGAATCAGAAATAATGATTTAAGAAAGTAAAGTGAATTAACTTTCCAGAAACGGCATGTTGCTTTAGGAAGAGCTTTCCTTGATCATGCATAGTCCTTATGTGTTTATGTGCGTACACCCATACTTAGTAAAAGTGTGTACTAACCCCATATATTATTACTATTTTTATAGGCGCAGGTCGGAGAGAAGATTGAAGATTCGACGAAGTAGTTTGGATTAGCTATCTCCAGACTTTGGTAGGTCCTCTTGAGTTCGAGGATGCTACATTTATTATTCTAGCTTAGTACATTAGACATTCCTAGTGGATATAGTCCCTATCATTCCATTTCAAACAGTTGTTCAAGCGTTGTAATAAGGCTGATTGGCAAATTATTATTATTATTATGATTCTCTATTTCAATTGTTTAATCTTTAATAGATGGTTGATTAACTTTGAGATTATTAGTATATCACTCTTATGCAGTATTATATGAAGTCTATGTACACTTCAATAAGTATTAAAAAGTTTTAAATTTTCTGGACATTTAACTGTATTATTGTGATGAAAGCTATGAAGAGGCTTGTCTGCGACCTCTGAGAGGTTAACGACGCTGGTTGCATTCGGGTTCAAGAATCCGGGTGTGACAAACTTGGTATCAGATCATGAGGTTAAATAACCTAGGGAATAAGGCTCAAAACAACCACGTTGCGTATTTTCTAACTTATGGTTGTGAAGTGCACCACAATCACGACTTAGAGACTTTGTGATGTTAGGAATTTTCCCTTCTTCTACTCTTTATCGTGCTGTCTAGAGCTTTGACATTTTGTGTCATTTTAGTATCTAACTTCCTTCTTGTGTGTACGTGTATAAAATGAACACAAGAAGAAACCCAGGTAGAAGAGTCGAAGAAGCAGCTGCTGGAGGCAACCAAGCTCCTCCTCAAGCCCCATCTGCTGAAGTACAAGTGCCTGTCAACCTAGTTGCGATGACGGATGGCGAAGTGAGGGTGGCACTGCTTCAGATGGCCCAAGCCATCACTGTGCATGCACAATCCATCACGGCCCAAGCTACTAGAGAGGGTGATCCCAGGGAGAACCCGCATGCTATCACCATGGCTAGTAGACTGAGGGATTTTACCAAAATGAATCCTCAAATCTACTACGGGTCCAAAACTAATGAGGATCCCCAAGAATTTTTGGAAGAGGTTCATAAGATTCTCTGTGCTATGGGTGTTAGTGAAGAGGAAAAGGCTGAGTTGGCTGCTTACCAACTCAAAGATGTGGCTCAGGTGTGGCACTGGATGTTGGGAGATAGCCGAGCACCAGGAGAGGTCCCATCACTTGGGACGTTCTCAAGACTGCATTCCTGGAAAGGTTCTTTCCCAGAGAACAGAGAGAGGCTAAGGTTGAGGAGTTCATTAACCTACGACAGGGAGGTATGTCATTCAAGGAATACTCCATGAAGTTTGTTAAGCTTTCCAAATATGCTTCTTCTCTAGTGTCCAATAGCAAGTGTGAGATGAGCAGGTTTGTGACTGGTGTATCGGAGGATTTGGATGAGGAATGTTGGGAAGCCATGTTGCATGATAAGATGGACCTTGGTAGTTTGATAGTGCATGCAAAACAGGTTGAGGATAGTCGTCGGAGAAAGAGAGGCCGAGAGAGCAAGAAATCTAGGCTCTCGGATCAGTCTTGTTCGAGCAATGGTAGGGGTTTGTTCGGTGTCCAAGATAGTCCCAAGTTCAAGAAGGGGCACCAACACTCAGGTAAACCTACTCCTTCCAAGAACACTAATGCCAAGAAGGGCAATGATAGAAATGGCCAGCGTTACAAAAAGACGTGTGGTAAGTGTGGTCGTTCGCATGGAGGTAAGTGCAAGGTAGGTTCAAGTGCATGTTATGGGTATGGCAAGAGTGGGCATATGATTAGGGACTGACCAAATGCGAGGAATTAGGTCAAGACAGATACTCAGCCTCGGCCTAATCCTACTGATGCAGCCGAACCTCCCAAGAGAAACCGATCCTATGCGCTGAAAGGAAGAGAGGAGCAAGAGAAGTCCGCGGATGTGGTCACTGGTAACTTGCTTGTCTTTTCTTTTCCTGTTTATGCATTATTAGATTGAGGATCTACCTTGTCTTTTGTTACTCCTTTAGTAGCTAGTAAATTTGACTTGCTTCTTGAGATCTTGCATGAGCCATTTCTAGTTAGTACTCGGAGATAACATTAGGGCCAAAAGGGTATATAGAGATTGCCCAATAACTGTTCTTGATAGAGTTACATATGCTGACCTAATAAAACTAACCAGGCTTGATTTTGATATAATTTTAGGTATGGATTGGCTCCATGAATGCTATGCTACTATACACTGTCGAAACAGGGTAGTAAGGTTTCAGTTTCCAAATGAGTTAGAGTTGAAATGGGAAGGGCGTGGTTCAAATCCAACAGGCCAAATAGTTTCCAATCTTAAAGCCAATAAGATGTTATCTAAGGGGTATTTGTGCCACTTAGTCAGATTCAATGACTTAGAACATGAAGTTCCTTCCATAGACTATGTGTCCATAGTAAATGAGTTTCAAGATGTCTTTCCGGAGGATTTACCAGGAATTCCTCCCGAACGCGAAATTGACTTTGTAGTTGGGATGATCACTTGCCACTGATCGAGTTCTCTTATAATAATAGCTACCATTTCAGTATTGGGATGGCACCTTTTGAAGCACTGTATGGTAGGAGATGTAGGTACCCAGTTGGATGGTTTGAAGTGGGAGAAACTGCCATCCTTAGCCCGAGATCATACATGAGGCTTTGGAAAAGGTGAGAATGATCATGGATAGATTGGTTACTGCTTACAGTCGTCAAATATCATATGTTGATAACCGATAGAGACCTCTTGAATTCGAGGTAGGTGATCAAGTTTATCTAAAGATATCACCCATGAAAGGGGTGATGAGGTTTGGTAAGAAAGGAAAGTTGAGTTCGAGGTATATAGGTCCTTATGAGATCTTACAGCGAGTAGGAAATGTTGCCTATGAACTGAAGTTACACTGGATTTCATGTTAGCTCTCATGATCTATTTCAGTTAATGCTAAAGACTTCTTTAAAGAAAGTAAGAAATAATGAAAGAAGAATGAAAGTAGCATGTTCAAAGTGAACAACAGATCAAAGAAGAAGAACGTAAGTTCAAAGTGAACTAAGTAAGCATGAGCTTAAGAATGTCAATCATCAGTGCATGAGAACATGTCATATTCATAGCATGAATCAGAAATAACGATTTAAGAAAGTAAAGTGAATTAACTTTCCAGAAACGGCATGTTGCTTTAGGAAGAGCTTTCCTTGATCATGCATAGTCCTTATGTGTTTATGTGCGTACACCCATACTTAGTACAAGTTTGTACTAACCCCATATATTATTACTAATTTTATATGCGCAGGTCCGAGAGAAGATTAAAGATTCAACGAAGTAGTTTGGATTAGCTATCTCCAGACATTGGTAGGTCCTCTTGAGTTCGAGGATGCTACATTTATTATTATAGCTTAGTACATTAGACATAGCTAGTGGATATAGTCCGTAGTGTTCGATTTCAAACATTTGTTCAAGCATTGTAATAAGGCCGATTGGCAAACTATTATTATTATGATGATTCTCTATTTCGATTGTTTAATTTTTAATAGATGGTTGATTTAGTTTGAGCTTATTAGTATATCACTCTTATGCAGTATTATATGAAGTCTATGTACACTTCAATAAGTATTAAAAAGTTTTAAATTTTCTGCAAATTTAACTGTATTATTGTGATGAAAGCTAAGAAGAGGCTTGTCTGCGACCCCTGAGAGGTTAACGACGCCGGTTGCATTTGGGTTCCAGAATCCGGGTGTGACAACCACATATATATAATGCCTCAATATTTTCAAAGCAAACACTACGGTCGCTAATTAAAGATCATGAGTTGGATAGTTCTTCTCATGCACCTTGAGTTGTCTAGAGTCATAAGCTATCACCTTACCATGTTGCATGAGGACACAACCCAAACCTACTCGAGAAGCGTTACAATACACCACAAAGCCTTTGGTACCCTCGATTAATTCAACACCAGAGAAGAGGTTAGCTTATCTTTCAACGCTTGGAAGCTTCTTTCACAAGCCTCCGACCACTCAAACTTAACCTTCTTTTGAATTAGTGTTGTTAAAGGAGAAGTAATAGATGTAAACCCATCAACAAACCTTCTATAATACCCGTCTAAACCCAAGAAACTTTTAATATTGGTTGGAATCAAAGGTCTAGGCCAATTCTTAACCGCTTCCATTTTCTTTGGATTGACCTCTATACCCTCACTTTAAACAATGTGACCAAGAAAAGAAACCAGTCTCAACCAAAATTCACACTTACTATATTTATCAAATAGTTGATGTTCCTTGAGGACTTGAAATACAACCCTCAAATGGCCCATATGCTCATCCTCACTCTTAGAATAAACAAAGATATCATCAATGCAGACAATTACAAAAGAATCAAGGTAATTCCGGAACACTCTATTCATAAGGTCCATAAAAGTTGCTGGGCATTAGTTAAACCAAAAGACATAACTAGGACCCATAATGATCATACCTAGTTTGGAAAGCCGTTTAAGGAATGTCTTCACCTCTCACCTTAAGTTGATGATATCCCGACCTCAAATCGATTTTTGAAAAGTAAATCGCACCTTGGAGTTGATAAAATAAATCATCAATTCTAGGGAGAGGATACCTATTCTTTATGGTGACCTTGTTCACTTGTCGGTATTCAATGCACATTCTAAGAGACCCATCTTTCTTTTTCACAAATAATACCGTAGAGCCCAATGGAGAAATGCTTGGTTGAATAAAACCCTTGTCAAAAAAATCTTAGAGTTGAGCATTCAACTCGGTCGAGCCATCCGATAAGGAGGAATTGAAATGGGTTTCGTATTTGACATCAAATCTATGCTGAAATTGGTTTCCCGTTCGGGAGGAATTCCGGGTAAGTCATCGTGAAAGACTTCCGGAAAATCCTTCACTACGGGGACCGACTCTAAAGGAGGAGATTCGGATTCTAGGTCCTTGACCCTCACAACATGGTAGAGACATCCCTTAGAAATCATCTTACAAGCTTTTAGACACGAAATGATTCGACCTCTAGGGATTGAGTTTTCCCCCTTCCACTCTAAAATGGGTTCATTTGCAAAATGCAACTTAACCACCCTTGTTCTACAATCTATGGAAGCAAAACAAGCATGCAACCAATCCATTCCCAAAATGACATCAAAATCAAACATGTCTAGTTCGACCAAATCAACCAAAGTAACTCTATTGGACAAAATTATAGGACAATTTCTATAGGCCCTTTTTGCAACCCTGGAATCACCCACCGGGGTAGAAACCAAAAATGGTTCAATTACGACACCTGGTACAACCATAAAACTTCATGGTCACTAAAGGAGTTACAAAAGATAAAGTGGTACCCGGATCCAATAAAGCATAGACATTAATGGAAAATACTTGTAACATACCGGTGACAACATCGAGAGAATCCTCTTGATCACCCCTCGAACGGTGATCATAAAAGCGGTTTTTCTTAGGAGCATTGGAACTAGGACCGCTTGCTTGTGCTCGGCTATTCCCCTTTCCTTCACCCTTTTACATAGGACAATCCCTCACCTTATGGCCACTCTTTCCATAACAAAAACAACTATCCGTCCCAACTAGACATTCACCCGCATGCTTCTTACCACATTTTCCAAAAGTAGGTTTCTCACTTGGTGAATCACCACCTCTTCCCCTTTGGGACCTAGGGTTATACACCCTATCCTTAGGAGACTTGGGGAAATTAGAAGGAACTTGGTTGGAGAACCTCTTCTTGAACTTAGGTTTGCCTTGAATTTCCAACCTACCCTTGAAAGTAGCTCCTCCATAAGACCTTGACCTCTTAGCATCCCTATTCTTCCTCTTAATCCTACTCTTCTCAACTTGTTAAGCATGAACCATCAAACGATAAATATCCATGTTCTCATGAAGCATCGCCACACGACATTCTTCCACTATACCATCGGACACTCCCATCACAAAACAAATCATTTCATCCCTCGGGTTTGACACCAAAGAAGAGTCATACTTAGACAACTTAGTGAATTTTAAAGAGTATTATAGCACACTCATACCTCCTTGATGCTTGGGAGGAAACTATCAATAAAGGCCCTCCTAAAGACTTCCCAATGCATGGGACCCGCTCTTAAAGCCATATTGTCCCTCCATTGAGTATACTAAGTTTGATCCACATCCTTGAGTTGATAAGCGGCTAGCTCGGCTTTCTCACTTGACCTCACCCCATAGCACACAAGATCTTGTAGACCTCATCAAGATAGTCTTAGGGGTCATTCACCTTAGACCCAACGAACATAGGAGGGTTCATCCTAGTGAAGTCCCTCAAGTGAGAAGCCATGGTACTAGCATTTTTGTTCACACGTGGTCCAACTTCCTGGTTTGCTTGAGTCGCCATAGCTTGTACTTGAGTAGTTATGGATTGAGCTTGAGTAGTGATGGCTTGAGCCAAACTTAGGAAAACATCTTGTCTATCCATCCATAATAGCCGGAGGATTGAACGGAGCTTGGTCAACTTGAGGAGCTTGTTCTTGAGGAGGATCTTGGTTGTCTTGGGGAGGATCTCCCGTATTAGCAATATCTTCTTTAACTCTTCTTGCGACTGCCCTTCTAGTAGTCATAGCCTATAACCACAAGAAAAGGGTTAGCTAAAAAAGGACACATAAAGTTAAGACTCTTGAGGCAAGACATAGGATTACCAAGAAGATGAGAATTTCCTAAGCATAACATAGCCTCTTAGTCATAATTGTGGCGCGCTTCAAAATTATGAACAAGACTCTACATAGACGTGGTTTAGTGAGACATCAATACTAAGATTACTCAACCTCATGCTCTGATACCAAGTTTGTCACAACCGGGGAGCACCTCCTAGACGTAACCGGCGTCTTTGTCCTTGAAGAGGCCTTAGACTAGACCTTAGCATACATCATGGCATATCATAGGTAGAGAAAATGCGGAAAAATTAAAAACTTTTACATATGAAGTATACTTAGACTTCTCATTTATCATTGTATGAAGTTTACATAGACTTATCGTTTAGCAACATAGACAAATTCATTAAAGTATTCTAATAGTGTCTCACATATAACCATCTCATATATAATTACAAATTTTGGGCATAGCCCTTACACTAGTACAATATGCCACATATACGCTTACAAAAAATCTCAATATAAGGAAATAACAATTGTCATAGACATAGACAATACTAATGAAGGTAGAAAAGATGCATCATTCTCAGACGTGAGGATTCACCAACAACTTGGGAAAAGATCCAAGTCTTCCTTGAAATGCCCTTGAAGTACCTCAACGGCCCAAACGTACATATTGTAGAAATGGAAGAAATATGGGTTAGTACAAACCATATGTACTAAGTATGGATATATGGAAATAAACCATTTGAAGACATTCACAAAAAAGACAATTTCTTTAAAACGTGCTAAGTCATTTGGAACGCCTTTATGCACACACAAGATCATAATACAAGTCAATGATCACAACAAACATAAGACATGTTCATATTCATATACAAGAAAAATATTATCATAAAGTCATATCAACATTTCATGTTCTGGAGTCCATATCATCAAAGCATACAAGACCCTTACTCGCAATCCTAACCCAAGCCTATAAATGCAATGCTCATGTGAAGCCCCATAACCCCACATAAACAAGTAAACTAGAAAGAAATCATAAGTAATGCTTTTACCTCATATAACATAAAATCATGTGTAGTCATCATCTCACATAGAAATTTAGACCAATATTATATTCATCAAATGAAAGAAACATCATATAAGAACAACATTATACGTTTCATTCATAATCATAAGTACATAAGAACAACCTCCTAGGAATCCCCTCAAGGTCAACTTTTGCAATGTATAGGGTATAGGGCTTAGGGTTTGGCCCTCCACTTCACTCCCAAGTTTCTGTTAAGTTAGGGGAGTTTAGGTAATTAATAAATTAATTAAGGGTAAGGTCGGTTTGAATGAGCTAGTTTAGGACTATAAAAGGGTTATCACACTTTAAACTAACCTAACACCTCATAATTCCCCAAACCCAAATCACTCCCACTTCTCTCTACTTTCTCTGTTTATCCCAAAGCCTTTATGCACACACAAGATCATATACAAGTCAATGATCACAACAAACTTAAGAAATGTTCCTATTCAAATACAAGAACAACATAATCATAAAGTCATATCAACACTTCATGCTCTAGAGTTCATATCATCAGAGCATATAAGACCCTTACTCACAATCCCAACCTAAGCCTACAAGTGCAATTCTCATGTGAATACACATAACCCCACATAAACAAGTAAACTAGAGAGAGACCATAAGTAATGCCTTTACCTCATATAACATAACATCATGTGTAGTCATCATCGTACATAGCAATTTAGACCAATATCAATTTCATCAAATGAAGCAAACATCATATAAGAGCAACATCATATAGAACCAACATTATACCTTTCATTCGTAATCATAAGTGCATAAGAATAACCTCCTAGACTCCCCTCATGGTCAACTTTTGAAATGTATATGCAAAGTCTCATACCCTTACCTACACTAAGTAGCACCTCGTAAGTCACCATAGTTAGTGTCCATCTTTAGTACTTTCATTCATTCATTTACCTAGGGGAACATTTTCCTTAACCTACAACAAACCATGTGATCTAAACATGGAATTTGGTGTCATGAAACCCTACACCGAAAGAAGGTTCTCTACTAGCCAATGTAGAACCATAACATGAACATAGCATTCTAGGTGGATGCACTAGCTAGTTTTCCTAAGGGGGAATATTGTTAAGGAACTAGGAGATTTGCTAGAAACACATGTATGCACATTGCATGGTAGTCTCCATCTCAGGAGAACATTAGTGAACCTACATTCCCTCTTGGAAAGGGACACCTCTCATATGTAGTTCGCTCGGTGTTAAGCTAAAGTTTCTTATTTTAAATGTCTTTAAGCCTTTCTTAATCATCAAATCTTAATATAGGACATAAGATACTAACCCATTATATAATCATCATCATAGCTCTTTAGGTTTAAAATAAGAACTCTCTTTCATCACAACCCAACATTTAGTGAGATCAATACATCATAATCATAATAATAAGGTACACAGGAGAATCACTTTCAATCTTGAATCATCATACCCGTATCATGATCTCACATTCAACATAATCATAGCCTAATAATACATGCATAGCTTCATCATTTATTCTTCCATTGTATAACAATATCAAGTATAGGCCAACATCAACATAATAAAGTAATCATGATCTTAGAAGTCTTACCTATGGATTCCATGAATCTCCTTCAAGATCTCGCCCTCAATTCCACAACAATTATCTAATAATCCAATCACCATCACCATATAATAGTAAATCAAGCAATAACATCTCCAATTATAACAACCCTAATCATCTACAACCTAGGTCATAGTTAGGGTTAGGGAAAAAGGGTAATCCATGAATTCATCCAAGAAGGAGATCCAATTCAAATAATAAATAGCAATAGGCAGTCCATGAATGAAATATCATAGTTAAAATAAATCTAACAATCAATACATTCATTGCTTCCTATCAATTCATAAGCAACATCCAAGATTTGGGGAAATTGGGGAAGGAACATGGATCACACAAAAATCCACATAATCAACATCAATTACTGAACAAAATAAACTTAATTAGCCATAGGTAATCACAGTTCTTCATAATCAATCATCAATTTTGAATTTAGAAGAAAACCCATTTGTCAAGAAAAACCCTTAAATTTGGGTAATTTAGAAATAAACTTTGAATGGAACTCTTGGGGAAAGGAATCCCAAGAGTGAAAGAATCCATAACTTATGAAGAACTTAGCCACAAATTTGGGTAGAAAACTTGTGGGATTTGGTCTTCTTCTTCAGGCTTCAATGCTTCTTCAATGGAGGTTGGGTAGAGAGAGAAAGTAGAGAGAAGTGAGAGCTTTTGGATTTTGATTTGGGGATTTTATTTGAGTGGGTAAAGTGATGTAAAACTGATTTAAAATCAATATATAACCCTCCCACAAAATACCATAAATACCCCTCACTTAAGTTGATCCTTTTGTAAAGTAAAACTTGAATTCAAATTTTAGATTTTTCGTCGGGAAAAAAGTCCGCGTCGCGGAGCTATTTTTGTAAGATTTCTGAATTTAATTTTTGAGACAGTAAATCCCGTGACATGTACGCAATGCGTACCAAGAATTTTGGCAAATGGGGAACCATGTTTGCGATGCGGACTGGTTTCATGATAGGGTAATTTCTTGCTGCCTTGGGCAGCTTGTTTGGCCAATGGTGTGGTCCCCTCAAGGACCCCTAGGGTGGTCCTCGGGGGTCATACCTGGACATTTTGACCCTATAAACATTATTTTACCTATTTAAAGTTCTTTTACAAGGTTTAGACTTAATAGAACACTCCCAAACCTTCACAAGACCTAAGGACATTTACTAGTTCAATTGCACTAGTTTCCGGACGTCATGGTGGTCCCTTGACATTTAGGATCTAATACTCCTAAATGAATATTATTACATTAGTCTAGGTCTTAATACTTCATTTTACCCATTATTTATTAGGTGATTCTCTAGTCTAAGTCATGGAACTTTTTGAGTGTTACACTTATTTTCGCTCCGGTGTTGACTGCACCGGAAGGAACTGATTGTTTTGTTGTTTCATGATAAGTTGTACCTTAATGATATTGTGAGTATGAATGGGGTTACCTTGTCTATCATCTTGGATAGGGGTCCCCAATAGGCATTACAAAGTGGGCTAGGTACAAAGGTGAAACTTAGTACCGCATTTCATCCACAAATGGATGGTTTGGCAGAAAGAACCCTCCAAACCTTAGAATATATGTTGAGTGCATGTGTAATTGACTTCACGGGTAATTGGGATGATCATTTACCATTGATTGCGTTAGCATACAATAATAGATATCATTCAAGTATCGCCATGACACCCTTTGAGGGCCTTTATTGGAGGAGATGTAGATCTTAAATCAGGTAGTTTGAGGTAGGTGAGTTTGCTATTACAGGTCTCGAAGCAAGCTATAAGGTTGTAGAGAAAGTCTCACTCATAAAGGATAGATTGAATATGGCCCAAAGTCGGAAAAAATCTTATACCGACAATAGAAAGAGGGACCTTGAGTTCATGGTAGGTGACTTGGTCTATTTGAAGATATCACCCATGAAAGGTGTTTTGAGGTTCGGTAAAAGTGGGCAAACTTAGTTCCCATTATGTGGGGCCATATGAGGTTGTGAAAAGCATCGGAATTGTTTCCTATGAGTTGAAATCACCTATTGAGTTGGCTCTGGTGCATCCGGTATTCCTTGTGTCAATGCTAAAAAAGTACATAAGTGATCCGATGTCTATCCTTCCTCTGAAAGGTTTAGAAGTCAATGCTAACTTTTACTATGAAGAGGTCCCGGTCAAGATTCTAGACCGTCAAGTGAAGAAATTGAGGATTAAAGAATTAGCTTCCGTAAAGGTTCTTTTGAAGAACCATCTGGTGGAAAATTCTACTTGTGAGTCCGAGGCCAACATGAAGTCCCGACATCCTCATCTTTTTTCTTCCTCTTCTAGTAAAGGTTGAAGTTAGTAACTTCTCCTAGTTTTGATTTTTAAGGGTCTTAAGTGTGTTCTGAATATGTATGATTTCCCTTCATACAAATTTGTGAAAAATCCATGTTTCATATATGTTTTGAACTATATGTTCTTCATACTTGATAATACTTGATTACATGTTTGGTATAGTGAAGTAATATGATATTTCTTGTGAAATTACTCAAGTGTGAAGTGTTGAAATTATGTATTGCTTCTTGTTGAATATGTTGAGCCATGAGGGAAGGAGAAGGACATTTCTCCTTGCAAATTGTGAAATTGTGAAAGGTGTGGATAATTTGTAGCTGGTTAATTTCTATCTCATAAATGGTGTTTTGTTGTGTTGAGAAGGGAGTGAATGTTTCCTCCTTTATTATTAAATTATCCTTATGCCTCATAGGTTTGTTGGGCTGCTAGAATTGAGTCATATTTTCCAATAAGATGTTTAAAGTGTCATTCGAGGATAAATTTTCCCCAAGGGAGTATATTGTTATACCTCGGAAATCCAAGGACATAGGCTAGAGTCTCACCTAGTGTCTAATGTGTAAAAATGGTGTTTCTAGGCCTAAACAAAGGTAATTAACTTTATTAAGAAGTATTAGATCCTAAACGTCAAGAAATGACCATGACGTCCGGAGACGAGTGAAAGTGATCTAGTGTGCTTTTAGGTTGTTTAAGAGGTTTGAAGAGTCATATGAACGTCAAACTTTGCAAAAATGCTTAAGGTACACCTTAGTGTGTGTTAGGGTCAAAACTTTTGGGTAATACTCCCCAAGGAACACCCTAATGGTCCTTGAAAAGGACCCAACCATTGACCCTAAAAGCTGTCAAGAAACAGCTTGGAACCACGAGGGAAAACAACGAGTCATCGATGGACTCGCGCCCTGTCGATGGTGGTCATGAGTCCATACTTATACTCCTCCCCCTTGGTCTCCAAAATGGACCCTCTGTGCTAAACCACGTTTGACCAGGATGGTCCATGGTCTGGTCGACGGGGTCTCATCGATTGACCCAACCTTCACTGCCTCCACACGGCTTAAGTGGGGTGGTGGGGTAATTAGTTAATTAATTAATGAATACTTATTGACGGCTATGATTATTTAGTTTAGGGTTATTAAAGTATCCTAAGTCATTAAACTATCCTAACACCTCATAACTCTCAAAACCCAAAAAGCTCTCATCTCTCTCTAGTTTCTCTCATTACTCCAAAGACCCTCATCGAAGAAGAAGACCAAGCTTCCTCTAGGGCTTCAATATCAAGACTTTCACCAAAAAATCTCAAAGTATTGTTAAGTTATGTAGGATATTCACTCTTGGGACTCCTTTCCCCAACAGGTTCTTCAAAATCTGGATTCCAATGTTCTTGAAAAACCTAGTTTTCATCAAATTTCGTGGGTCTACTTTCTAACATAATTTGTTTAGTCTTAATTAGGTTATTAGTGATGATTTATTTATTTTTATGGGTGGATTTATGTATCACTTTAGGCTTTGACATAATTCCCTGTAAAGACCCATGAATACCTCTCATCTCCTAACACTAACTTATGAATTAGATTGATTATGATTAAGGGAGATGAAATCAAATGTGTTCTTGCATAATCTTGTATTATATGATGACGATGATTGAATTGTTGGGTGAATATCATGTATTTGGGGGTGGGGTCTTGGATAATATTCTTGGAAGCCTTTGTAAGACTTTCAAGGTCATGAACACTTTATTGTATTAATGTTAGTCTATTCTTGGTAATGTTGCTCAATTGAAGTATGAATGATGAACTTATGAATGTGTATTTGGTTACTAACATGATGGATGTGAAATGATGATTGGTGTATTATTATGAGTGATTGGAAGTGATTCCCATGTGCATCTTATTACTATGTTATGATGCAAAGTTCTCACATAATGTTGGGTTGTTATGAAACGACTTCCTCATCTTAGAATTTAGGAGCTATGATAATGTTATATAAGGGGATAGACTCCTAAGACCTATGTTATACACTAATACTAAGGAAGACTTAAAGATACTTCAAAACTGGAATTTAGCTTAGTACCGAGTGAACTTTACAATGAGAGGTGTCCATTCCTAAAAGGAAGATAGGTTCACCAAACGTCTCATGAAATGGAAACTATAATGTGAATTAGCATAAACATAGTTTCTAGTAACAATCTCCTAGTTCCTTAACTATGTGCCCCCATAGGAAACCTAGCTAGTGGATCCACATAGACGCTATTATGATGTATATGTCCTACCTTGGTAAGTAGGATGCCCTCTTTTTGGTTTAAGGGGTTGACACCGGGTTCCATGTTTAGCTCACATGGTTTGTAGATTATGGCAAAGTTTCCCAAAAATAAAATGAATGAATGAAAGTAAAGAGTTGCATACTAACTGGGATTACTTAAGAGGTGTACTTGGCGTAGGTAAGAGTATGGGACTTTACCTATACATTGCACAAGTGGACCTTCAGGGGAGTCCTAGGGTGGTTTCTTTGTATACATATGTTATGAATGAAATGCATAATGTTGATCCTATATAATGTTGGTCTTATATGATGTTTGTTTCACTTGATATACATTATGTTGGTCTAAACTGTTATGTATAAGGTTAAATACACTTGTTATGATTTTATATGATGTAAAGGCAATGCTTATGGTCTCTTTGCTAGTTTACATAGTTTATGTGGGGTTATGGGGGCTTCACATATACATTGCACTTTTTGACTTGAATTGGTATTATGAGTAAGGTCTTGTGATTTAATGATGAAATGTTGCTTATGGCTTTATTATGATGTTACTCTTGAACATGAAATATGAGAATGTCTTATTGTTGTTATGTTATGGACTTGTCTATGTTCTTGGAGTATGCATGAAAGCTTTTAAAGTTAAATTGGCGTCCTTATAAATAAAATGTCCCTTCGTGCATATTTTGAATGATTTACGTGCATATGATTCCATATTTAGTACATGTGGTTTTTATTAACCCATATTCTCTTCTATTTTCTACACAAAGTGTAGGTTAGGGCCATTGAATATATTTCACTCCTTTTTTGAAGAACTTTGGCTTGATAACGTCAAGTTGGTGAGTCCTCAAGTCCGAGGATGAAGAAGCATAACTCTAGTTTCATATTTCCAATTTCAAAGACTTTAGTATAATTTCTATATGAGACATATTGTAATGATGTAAGGTCTATGTCCCAAATCTTGTAGTCTTATTTTACATGGTTGTGTGAGACAATTGTAGTCTTTGTTCGATATATGTGAAGTCTAAGTGAACTTCAAATGTAAAGTTTTAATTTCTCTATATTTCTACTTTATTGATGATGCGATGATGTATGCTAAGGGCTTGTCTAAGGTCTCTAAGAGAACGAAGACGCCGGTTATGAGTAGGGGGGTGATCCCTTGTTGTGACAACACAATAGGGACACAACCCTTATAATACAAAAGCAACTACTATCTAGTACATGAACTTAAAGAAAACTCTTGACATAAAGGTCCTTGAATCTTTAAGGACACACCCAAACTTGGGAATAGTAATCAAAGTTGTTAATTCTATGAAAAGTCCTTTAGCCATCACCACCTACATTTTGTGTAAAAAAATGAAGAAGAAAGTGTTAGTACAAGAATACATTAAGTATGATAACCATGCAAAAGCATGCTTTAAAAGGGACATTTGGTTGGAAACCATCCAAAATGCCTTTTTAGAAAACTTCATGAACATTGATACAATAGGCACAACATAGACCATATACATCATCATACACATGGAAGCCATTTATCACGATTGAGGTATATTCAATACACACCATACATTACCTTTATTTTTTATCTTAACTTCTTTCCTTAAGAAACCCATAGGTAATACTTAGTACAATGTATCACCTTAAGGTCACCAAAGATTATCTTTCATATACGCTTTATCAATCCAACCTCATATATTCATAAAGTCATAAGCACATCATAGGGCATAAACGTCACATAAGAACCATCACCTAAGACAACCCCCAAGTAACACTAGTGCTATGTCTAAGTAGCATCCGATAATACTACTCACACCAAGTGATCCTAGGAAGCCACCCTAGACTAGGCACATCATATTCAACAAGTCACAACATGTTCATTTATCATTAGACATAAGACCAACATACTTCATTAATGTTCACATAAGAACTCCTCCCTTCATTACCTCTTAGTCATAATCCATTTAGTCCATATCATTGTTTAACCACTCTCACAACCCCTTCACAAGCTTACTTGTGCAATGTACACATAGATTCCCATACCTTCACATCTACTAAGCAAACCCATTTAGAAGCCATAAGTGTGATTCACATGCATAATCATAATTCATGTCTTGGAATAAGTAAAGTCAACCTTAACATGCATTCATACTAATCATACATAAACATAGTCTTTTTTTCATAAGAGACTAATCATATCCTCTCTTAAAGCCTACTTGTGCAATGCATGGGTAGGGTCCATAGTCATACCTATACTAAGTAAACTTCTCAAGAAATCATGAATAGAGTTCATATTCTCATCTTAGTTCATTTCATAACTTTTATTAGACATATCCATAACCAACATAGAACATGTGAGCTATATGGAATCCGGTGTGCTACTCCCACACCGAAAACAGAGGGTACTACTTGCCAAGGTAGAACCTTCATACATAATAGCTATCTAGTTGATCCACTAAGCTAAGACCTACGGGGACACGTAGTTACGGAACAAGGAGATTGCTGCCTTGACTTTCTAGACATGGAGGTTTCCATCTCATGAGACAACATCTATGTTGGGAACCCGGACTTACTAAATGTGAAGGTTCTCTTGTGGGAAGCCTGACTTGCTAGACGTGAGATCCCTAATCTCATATTTTCATATTCACTCGGTGCTAAGCTCAAACTCCCTTTTTAAACATCTTTAAGCCTTTACTTAACATTACATCATAAAAGTAGGCTTTAGTGTCTTAATTCCCTCATACATCATATAGCTCATAGGTTGCTAAGATGAGAATGACCTTTCATCATACAACCTACATTATGTGAGAATGTCCTTTCACATAATCATAACATTCATAACATAGTCCAGTTTAGAGTACCATTGAGGAAACCTTTCAAGAGACTCTCTTTCACTAGATTATTGTAAACATTATTCATTCATACATTCATGTGTGTGTATACATATGTGAGAAAGCCTTTCACATAAACACCTTTAGCAACACATGTTCATACTTCACTAGTCATATACTTTTCATGTATAAAAAGATATAAGGACACATATGAGAATTATCCTTTCAATTAACACCATAAACATATCATACTCATAGTTATGCATGGGTGTGCGTGCACATATTGGTCCTCATAATGAAATAATAGCAACACATTGGTATTGAGTGAAACTTCCCTTCAAAGGATCACAATACATTTACAACATCCCTCAAGTCATGAACAAATCACATATAGAGCATTTTAGGGATTCTAGACCACACACCCACATTTCATCATAGGAGACAAGAGCACATTCAACATTTGAATAAATACCTCCTAAAATGCATAAGATAACATATTCATATAGGGATCATATAGGAAGGGGTCATTCTACTTATCACCATCAATAATGTAGACCTTACCATACCCTAACATTCCCATACACATTATACTTCACATTATCAATACACCTTAATCATGATACTAACATTGAGGACTACCTACATAACCTTCATGAGAGACATTCATACTCATGTTAATCATAATAACAATTCACTTTACATATATTGCCCTCGAGACCATGATCACAACATGTATAGATAGGCATTAAGTAAACACCGCCACCATAAGTGGACCAAACCATACAACATCAATTCACATACTATAGAAGTGAAGTTAGGTCACTTACAAATTCTCCAAGCAATGATCAACATATATGAATCCCCCATAATTCATAATCAATAGATATAGATAACAATCTAATCTAGCAATATAATTTAATTCAAGTATTATTAATTAACATAAAATCATATTCACAAAGACCCATATCATAGGCCAATTTCGAGAATTAGGAGGATCATGGGTTCTTGAATAAATTCCATAGGAAATAATCATAAAAACACCATTTTATCATCTATTCATCATTAGAATGACTTAGAAAATCTTTTGACAAGGAACCCATGCGTAGACTGAAATTTGGGAAATTTGATCATAGAAACTCTTTGGAAAATCATTAATAGAACTCCTTGAATAAAAGGTTATCCAAGGATCAAGATTCACCATACCTTATTGATTGAAGACCCATAAAAATTTGAGAAGAAATCAGTTGAAAACCCATCCTCTAGCTTGAGCTTGAGCTTGGCCTCCAATGAAGTTCTAAGGGAATCTACTTGGGAGGGAAAGGTTTTGTTTTGAAGAATGAAATCTAACTAGGTTTCAGGGGTTTTAACCCACTTAAAATACCTCAAAATAGATAAAAAATAATCGTCTCCAAAATACCCAATACACCTCTACACTTAATTGTACTTTTAGAAATGTCCAACTTGACTTTTAAATGATGCGATCAAATCTGGGACATGGTTGCGCATCACGGAGGCACTTCCCAATCTTGTTTCTATAAACTAATTTAGGGTAGAAAGGTTCGTGATGAACCCGCGACGTAAAGGCAACTTTTGGCCTTTATGTTCTGGGCGCGACGCGCGCGAGCACCTCCCAAAAGGGTGTTGTCTGCACGCTGCCTTGGCAACCTCTTGGACAATGCTTGGGTCCTCCTCAAAAACCCTTAGCATGGTCCTTGGGGAGTCGTACCCAGACGTTTCGACCCTAAACATGACCATCAGATACTAGGGTCACCTCCCATCATTTTAGACTTCATAGGTCACTTCAAAACAAGGTAAACATACTAGGACACACTAGCACACAAAAGACTAGTCTCTGGACGTCTTGGTCATCCTTTGACGTTTGACGTCAAACCAACTATTACAAGTTGTTACTCATCTTATTAACAAGTTATTAACTCATAAACACATGTGAGGTTCTAGTTTACTAGTTCATTTTGAGAGTCGTTACAGGTATCATATGTCTTAGATATTCCCATGATTTACTCATTTATGCATGTACAAGCATAAATTTTGAGAAAATTGAGTTTACTTTATTTACTTGTACATGTTTCTGTGCATTTGAGTATAAGTTGCATATTTTATCCTCATATATGTGAATTTATGTAATTACATGCATGTTGGGTTGTTAGATTAAGTCTCTACCTTTCTTATGACTTCTTGAATCTCATTTGAGGACGAATGTTCCCAAAGAGGAAATAATCTAACACCTCGAACCAAAAAGGGTAGAGTTGTAGATTTCTTCAAGATCTTCTCCAATTTCTGGAAGATCGACCTATTGCATGTGGACTAACACATGGGCCGTAGGTCAACTCCATGGATGGCCAGCCCAAGATCGAAAAATTTCAAAGTTCTATTATTTTTCGACAGTTCAGGAGGACGGTCTGTCCTTTAGTGCATGATTCATAGATAGGTCTTGTAGGTGAGTCCTACACTTAGAGGATTTTTTTACTCAGAAATCTACACCTTGATTAGACAAGTACGACCCATAGGTGGACCCACAGACCGTACATTATTCCGTCGTTGGGGTCCAAAAAATCTAGTCTATGTTCCCAAATGACGACCAACCAAATTGGTTCGAGGTCTGACTAACAGACCTTTGGTCTGTCCATCGACGAGAGTTGGCAGTTATTTTCTTAAGTTTTTTTTGTTTTTTTCTTAATTATTCTAGACTAATACTATGTCATTTTACCCTTCATCTAAATACCTCTATAGAACATTGATGCTTATCCTAACCAATTAAAGTACTTGAGATTCAAGTGTCTATGACCGTCAATAATAGAGTAACACAACTGAGGGTTGAGGTTGTGTCCAAAGGCAGCGGTAGTGGAAATTTGTAGATAATAAGAATTTCATTATAATTAGTCGTAGCTAAAGAAATTAAAGACTAAAAACATTGTAAATTAAGGGGTGACACGAAAGCATCAAATATCAAAGGGGTTTTGTCACAAGTAGTAAAAATAACAAAATTAACAAGAGTTCTAAGCAATGATATGGGGGCATTCTTGGAATGTGACTGCAATACGGATTAATTTTCCTCGTGGGATCGACCCCAACCTCATAGTTGGGTTCTTTACTTGATACGACTGCTTATACTTCTTTTCAAGAAGTAAATTTGTGCGTATCAAATTTTGGCGCCGCTGCTGGGGAAAGTGGCTTTTAGATTAACTTTAAGCACATTACTAAAGTTTAGTCAACAATTTCCTAATCTTACTTTTTCTCTTTTGTCTTTATCTCTTGCAGATCTAACTTCAGTGCATGCCAAGTACACTGAGTAGAGGAGTACCCATAATCTCACCCAATCCAGAACTTGAGCGCACACTGTGTAGAATGAACCGAAATCTGGGTATTCTCGATGATGATCTCAATCGGGAAGTTCCACCACCGGTTGGAGCTCCTGATCAATTGCTAGCTGAAAATCGTGGGGAAGGTGAAATAAGGAGGCAACCTCCCGCTCCACACCCTCAAGAGTACTATAGGGGATATGATAATATTACTGACACTGACGGGCCACTTGTCTTGCCTCCCCTACCACATGGCCATACTTTCTTGGTAACTAGTAATCTGATGCAAATGTTCACCGCTAGAGGTTTGTTTTCGGGGCTACCTTCTGAGGATCCACATGCTCACATCGCCAAAGTGAGGTCGGTGTGTAAGAGTTGTGTAGGGAGGCCTGATTTGAACATGGACGTAATTGGGTTAAGAGTGTTACCTCTCTCACTGAATGGCGAGGCTGCTATATGGTTTACCGAACTCCCCTATAACTCAATATACATTTGGAATCAATTGAGGGATGTATTCTTAGCACGTTACTACCCGGTGTCTAAGAAGCTAAACCACAAAGATAGGGTGAACAACTTTGTGGCACTACCGGGAGAATCAATAAGTAGTTCTTGGGACAGGTTCACTTCGTTCTTAAGAAGTGTCCCCAATCACTGCATCGATGATGAGTCACTGAAAGAGTACTTCTATCGGGGATAAGATGATAATAATAAAGCAGTATTGGATACGATAGAGGGTGGTTCTTATGGGGAGTGTTCGTACGCTGAGATCGTTGAGAAGTTAGAGAAAATCTCCCGAAATAATAAAGCTTGGAGCACTAGGAAGTTGGATACTGGGAGAAACACTTTTGCAGTGCAATCCGCACACAACCCAGCCACAGATGAGATTCATGAAGAAATGGATCAAATGAGAACTGAGCTTGGGTTGGTGTTGAAACACGTCACTGGGGTGCAGAAAAGGTAAATGCGGTGAAATACTTGTCTAAACCACCACCAACAACTGATGAGTATTACTATGAGGAGGACTCTTATGCGGTAAATGAGTAGACGGGGGGTTTCCGACCAAACGCCCAAGGCTCCAATCAGGAGAATTGGCACCAAGGTCAAGTAAACCAAGGTCGGAACTATGGTAATTACAACCGAGAGGGTCATTATGTCTGAGATGGGAATTACAACCGTGACAACAATTTCAACCGGGGTAACTATAGTAACAGAAATGATAGGAGTGGGCCCTATGTTCCACCTCAAAATCGTGAAAGTTTCTCCTAGGGATGGTGGAGGTAGTATGGCGCGAGTTGAGGATATGTTGCAGAAAATGAGGAGGAGGTTCGATGCTAGTGATGAGCACACTAAAGAGTTGAGGAGTGACTTAGCGAGTATTGGGCACAAATTTGATGCACATGCAATCTCGATCAAGCATCTTGAGATGCAAATGGCCCAATTGTCTTAGACTGTGAACCCACGCCAACCGGGCACTCTTCCTAGCAATACTATCCAAATCTGAAAAATGATGGACATTGTATGGAAGTCACAACTCGAGGTTGTAAGCAAACCATCGACCCACCGATGCCGTCTGGTGTAGAAAATGTGATAAGAGATGATGATGAGGTAGTAGAGGTTAGTGGTGAGTTAGGAGACAAAACGGAGAAAGAAGCTGAGGTACCCCAAAATGTGACCCCCATGCCTAGACCACCACCTCCATTCCCACAAAGGTTAGTGAATAAGACCGAGGATGGTAAATATCAGCGTTTTATCACTATGCTCAAACAGCTTTCCATCAATGTTCCTTTGATAGAAGCTCTTGAACAAATGCCCGGTTATGCCAAGTTCATGAAAGATATGGTCACTAAAAAAAGATCGGTCAGTTTTGAGGATGATGATAGAATGCAGCATTGTAGTGCTATTGCTACAAGGTCTCTAGTGCAAAAGAAAGAAGATCCGGGTGCCTTCAATATTCCATGTACAATCGGGTTATTACACTTTGCGAAAGCATTATGTGATCTTGGGGCAAGCATAAATCTCATGCCTCTCTCTATTTACAAGAAGTTGGGTTTGGGTGACCCAAAGCCCACTACGATGCGGCTACTGATGGCCGATCGAATGGTGAAGAGGCCTATTGGGATACTCCACGATGTGCTAGTAAAGGTGGAGTCATTCATATTTCCGGCCGATTTTGTGATTCTTGATTGTGAAGTCGATTTTGAGGTGCCTATTATTCTTGGGAGGCCATTCCTTGCTACGGGTAGAGCCTTAGTTGATATGGAAAAAGTGCAATGAAATTTCGGTTGAACAATGAAGAAGTGACTTTCAATATTTATAGGTCCATGAGGCAGAGTAGTGAGCTCCAATCGGTATCTGCCATATCTTACAGGGTTGAAAAGTCATCTGAGGTACAAATAGAAGAACGTCTAGGTGTAGAAGCACTAGCGGCAGTGATCATGAATTTTGATAGTGATTTCATTGAAGAGTATGGGTCATTGGTCGCGGCACTTGATCGAGGTGATGTTCGGTTTAAACCAAAGAAGTTTTAGTTAGATATGAAGCATCGCGAGTCTCCACCCGCGAAACCATCTATAGAGGAGTCTCCAAAATTAGAACTTAAGGCTCTACCGCCTCATCTGAGGTATGTATTCTTGTGAAAAGGTGACACTTTGCCGGTAATTATTGCATCAAATCTGAATGTGCATCAAGTTGACAGTTTGGTAAAAGTGTTAAATTGGGTGGACTATTGTGGATATTATTAGGATCCCTTCCGGTATTTGTTCGCATAAAATCCAACTCATGCCCGATCATAAGCCAAGTATCGAGCACCAGAGACATTTAAATCCACTTATGCAAGAGGTGGTAAAGAAGGAAATCATTAAGTGGTTCAATTCTTGAGTGATATATCCAATCGCCGATAGTATTTGGGTATGCCCTGTTCAGTGTGTACCTAAGAAAGGGGGAATGACTGTGGTCCCCAATGAGAAAAATGAGTTTGTTCCGATGAGGCCGGTGACTGGCGGAAATTAAATGCATGGACCGAGAAGGACCATTTTCCTATGCCCTTCATGGATCAGATGTTGGATAGACTTGCCGGAAAGGGGTGGTACTGTCTTCTTGATGGTTATTCGGGTTATAATCAGATTTCTATTGCACCAGAAGATCAAGAGAAAACCACCTTTACTTGTCCTTATGGGACCTTCGCGTTCAAGAGAATGTCGTTTGGGTTATGTAATGCACCTGCCACATTTCAGAGATGTATGATGTCAATATTCTCCGATATGGTGGAGGACACTATTGAGGTGTTTATGGATGATTTTTTTGTGGTTGGTGATTTCTTTGAGCGGTGTTTGAGTCATTTGTCTGAGGTTCTTAAGAGGTGTGAAGACTGCAACCTTGTGATAAATTGGGAAAAATGTCACTTCATGGTGAAAGAAGGTATTGTATTGGGTCATCGCATTTCAGAGAAGGGTATAGAGGTTGATCGAGCTAAAGTTGAGGTGATAGAGAGACTGCCTCCACCCATCTCTGTAAAAGGTGTGAGAAGGTTTCTTGGGCATGCAGGCTTTTACCGAAGGTTCATCAAAGATTTTTCAAAGATTGCACATCCTTTGTGCAAGTTGCTTGAGAAAGAGTGTAAGTTTTATTTTGATAAATCCTGTCTTAAGGCATTTAGTGAGTTGAAGGAAACGTTGGTGTCTGCACCTATCATCATTTTTTCGGATTGGAGCAAGCCATTTGAGGTGATATGTGATGCGAGTGGGGTTGCTCTTGGTGTGGTTTTGGGACAACGAAGGGATAAAATCCTTCACCCCATTTACTATGCTAGTAAAGCCCTCAATGAAGCCCAAAAGAACTACACAGTGACTGAGCAAGAGCTCCTTGCAGTATTCTTTGCTTTCGAGAAATTGCGATCTTATTTGCTTGGCACTAGAGTTATAGTGCATACTGATCATTCTTCTTTGAGATATTTGATGGAAAATAAGGATGCAAATCCGAGGTTTATTCGTTGGGTATTACTATTGCAAGAATTTCACTTTGAGGTGAAAGATAGAAAAGGGACTGAAAATCAAGTTGTTGATCACCTGTCCCGATTAGAAGATGAAGCAATGAGGGAGTTAGGTGAAAAGGCTGAAATTGATGATAATTTCCCTGATGAGCATGTATTGGCTGCCTACCAAGACTTAATTCCATGGTTTGCAGATTTTGTGAATTATCTGGCTAGTGATATCGTCCGAACGGACTTGTCCTTTCATCAAAGGAAAAAGTTCATGCATGATGTGAAAATGTTTTTTTGGGATGAGCCATACTTATATAGGAGTTTTGCCGATGGGCTTATTCGGCGTTGTGTGCCGGAAGTTGAGATGTTGAGTGTTTTGGAGGCATGCCATTCTTCCCCTGTAGGTGGGCATCATAGTGGTATCCGGACTGCTCACACGATCTTGCAATGTGGCTACTATTGGCCAACCATCCATCAAGATGCTCATGAGTTCACCAAGGCATGTGATAGATGCCAAAGAGATGGTGGCATTTCGACAAAGCAAGAGCTCCCTTTAAATCCCATTCTTGTGATTGAATTGTTTGATGTGTGGGGCGTTGACTTTATGGGCTCTTTTGTGAGTTCTCATGGGATGAAGTACATTTTGGTGGCAGTCGATTATGTGTCTAAATGGCTGGAGGCTATCGCTATTGCGAATAATAAAGGGAAAAGTGTCACCGCGTTCAAAGAACATATTTTCCAGATTTGGCACCCCAAGGGCTATTATCAGTGATGGGGGATCCCACTTTTGTAACAAGCTATTTAAGGGATTATTGGAAAAATATGGGGTTCTCCATAATGTGGCCACTCCGTACCATCCTCAAACTAGTGGGCAAGTTGAGGTGTCAAACAGGGAGATTAAGCAGATTTTGGCAAAAATGGTGAATGCTAGTAGAACGGATTGGTCAAAAAGGCTTGATGATGCTCTTTGGGCCTACCGGACAGCATACAAGACTCCCATAGGTATGTCCCCATACTAACTTGTATATGGGAAGGCTTGTCACTTACCGGTTGAATTAGAGCATAAAGCCATGTGGGCAATGAAGAAGTTGAAAATGGATTGGAATGAGGCTGCGGAACAGAGGTTAAACGGGTTGAATGAGCTTGATGAATTTCGCCTAAAAGCATATGAAAGTTCAGCCCTTTACAAAGAAAAGATGAAGAAGTACCATGACCAAATGATTGAGAAACGTGATTTTGTGGTTGGGGATTTGGTGCTTTTATTCAATTATAGGTTGCGCTTGTTTCCGGGGAAACTCAAGTCCAAATGGACTGGTCCCTACTTGATCACCCAACTATTCCCTCATGGTGCGGTTGAGTTGGAAAACAAGGAGGGTGTAAGGTTCAAGGTGAACGCACAGCGAATCAAAATGTATCTGGGGCATGCTGAAACAGCGAATGAAGTGATCGAGGCATACCATATTGATGAAGTCTGAGTAATCAAGAGTACTCTGTCGTGCCACGACGTTAAATCAAGCGCTGATTGGGAGGCAGCCCAATATGTATCCTCTAGCCAACTATAGGTCTTTCGTAATTTTCTAGAAATAGTTGCATTATTTTTTCTTTTATTACTTAATGACCCATTTGTATGTTCTTTTATTTTCTTTAGAAGTGTTGGCTAGAGCATAGTTTAGGGTCCGTGTCCAAAAAGTGTCCAGAAAATACAAAAAGATTAGCTTAATGGGTGTTAAATGTGCAGGGACCATATCACCAGAAAACTGCAGAAAACTGGTCTGGTGCACCCATCGACGGACCGTCGTCTATTCGATGGACCGTCGGTAGGATCCGTTGTTCCCAGGTATGTTCTTTCAAATTTTCGAAGTTAGGGCACTGACGATGGAGGGGTCGACGGACCGTCGACCCACTTATGGTCAGTTGACGGGGAATCGTCGATCCCTAAACCACCAACCCGACCTGACCCATCCGGCTATATATTAAAAGTTTTTTTAAAACTTTTCAGTTACCCACCTCTTCACATACCCCTATAACCGTTTTCCCTCCCTATTTACTCTCATTTTCCCCCACTTCCTCACCCATTAACTCCAAATTCCTCATCAGATTACCACACTTCCCCCACTTCCAAAAGTTCATTTCTCTCCCAAATCTCCTATTTTCTTCAGTCCCTTTGCCGGTCGGTGTTCATGGTGGTGGTTGCTGCTGTTCAACTACTAGTGTTCATACTCCTTTTCCTCTACTACAGTTTTCAGGTATGTTTTTCTGATCTGCTTGATTAACTATTGTTGATGTTCCTGATTACCTTGATGTCTAACTGTGTGGGTACTTCATTTTGGACCCTTTTGCATGCTAAAACTTACACCCAAAATTCCTAAGTCCCTTAGAACACTGAAACTGAAAAAGGATGGTGGTGTCTTGTTAAAAATGGCGTGTGTTTGCATTATTGTGTTCCTGACCTAGGGTTTGATAGGCTGTCGAAAATGAATTTTAAAACTAGGAAAATTCATGCCTTACGAATGACGGGATGCTGGGTAAATGTTTGGGAGACTTAGGCTTCTAAGGATACTCCGAATTAGTAAGATGGGGGAACCAAATTGGCTGCAAAATTCTATCCCTCAAGGATAGTACGAGACCCCATCGATGGACCGACGGTCCCTCGACGGACCGTCGTTGGGGTCCGTCAACCCCAACTTCCCTTGCTTATTCTAAGTGTCCCTCGACGGACTTCTATGACGGACCGTCATCCCTTCGACGGTCCGTCCTGCACAACCGTCGACACTGTCAGAACCTTTGTTTCTAATTTTCTAAAATATTATTCTATGTCCCTCGACGGACCCCTATGACGGACCGTCATCCCTTCGACGGTCCATCCTGCACAACCGTCGACACTGTCAGAACTTTTGTTTCTGATGTCTTACAATTTTATTCTAAGTGTCCCTCAATGGACCCTTATGACGGACCATCGTCCCTTCGACGGTCCGTCCTGCTCAACCGTCGACACTGTCAGAACCTTTGCTTCTGATGTTTTCCAAAAAAAAATTCTAAGTGTCCCTCGACGGACCCCCATGACGGACCGTCGATGGGTCTGTCATGCAGTGCTGCACTTCTGCACTGCCATTCCATTTTATGTTTTACTCTTGTGTTTGATGCTTTTGACTGTGTTACAGGCTTGTTGTGGTACTAATAAACTTCTTTTTTGCAGGTACATATGGCACCCAAGAAGGATCATGTCTACTCGAGAGGGCGTTCTAAGTCTGTTGCCCCGTCAAGCCGGATGATCATAGGGTCAAACGATGAGCGTGACCCGGAGTACGTGCCACAAGGCACCCTTACTCCTGCCCGTGTTGCCCGCATCACCAGAGCCACGCCCACGATGGTGGCGCCCGGCGGAGTCACTGCCTCCAAGTATGATGAGGAGAGCATACTGACCGGCACACCTTCTGGGTCGGCTGCACATTCTGAGGGAGCGTCTGGCTTCGAGGAGGCTTTCGGTTCTGAGAAAGCTTTCGGCTTTGTGGAGGCTTCTAAGTCTGAGGAGGAGCCTGCCTCATCTGATGAGGCTGGCAGTTTTTGAGGCTCTTTGTGATGCTATTAGCTAGGGACAATCTCTGGGATTCACTGTTGTTATTTTATCTACACCTGTGCAGCAAAGGCTATAGGCTAAAATATTATTGTCACATCCAGTGTTCTTTAATTTGTTACAAAACCAACTAATACGTTTCACTTTCAAATAGTTCATCCAAATCGTCTCATAAGCTAACTTTCTATCCATTTATCTCCAATTTTTACCAAACGTTTGTTAGGCGTGGTTCTTCAAAATAGATGATGTTTTCTATTGAATGATGAATTTAAAGTTTTTTCTAATAGAATTTTTTCTTATTTCTTGCAGGTTTATGGATGTTTGTGAAAATCACATGAAAAAGACTAAACTTTCAAGTTTTTGCCCAACTTTTGCTCATCTTTAATGAATTATAGCTTAGAAGATGCACCAACTCATTTTTACTTTGCTATGAATGTTATGCAAAACCTTTGATGTTATCTTAGTTTTTTTGTTTATTAATTAAGAAAATATTGAAACTTAAATCTTTTGTATCCAGATTTTAGTTGTATAATTAATTTGATATTTTTTTAGATTCTTGTGATATGAATGGTTGTTGGATCAACAGTTATTAGTTAGAGACCATAATTATTGAATTTCTCTAAAGGTGAATCTACGACTAGAAATGATGTTCGTCTTAAAGCTATTTTAGGACCAGGTTGTTGTTCGTCCGTAAAGCTATTTTAGGACCAGGTTATTGTTCGTCCCTACAACTATTCAATGACCAGCTTGTTATTCGTCCCTAAAGCTACTCTAGGACCAGTTTCTTATTGTCGCTATAACTATTCTAGGAGCAGATTGCTAATGGTCTCTAACGCTATTCTAGGACCAGATCACACTCGTCCCTTAAGAGTAATTGGGACTAGGTTGCGGAAGGTCGTAAAAGAGGATTAACGACCTGAAAACCAACATATCAATGGTCCATTTGAGACCAGATCTGCAGTCTCTAAAAGTGTTCCACGACCAGTGTTTTTCTCATTCAAAGACATTTAGAGACCAGTTTTTTGAACTCGTCCTTAGTGACTAGTAGCGACGACACTTTCTAGGACGAGTGGCGACTAGATTTTTCTAGTCTCAATTGCTCGTTTTGGACCAAATTTCAACTTTGAGGGACTAGATTTCCTTCTTTAGAGGCTGATTTTCTTGTAGTGGTAGTCATCTCAAGAGGTACATTAAAATACAAGATCTAAATTCGCAAAGTGTAACCACCCCTTCTTCATATCCTCTCGGTGCTAAGCATAATTCCCCATGGATTCTCAAAATTTTATAATATAGGTTAAGGATAACTAGTGAACACCACATCTCAACTCACGAAGGGCATCCATCCTCAAACATATCTTAGAAAGCTCTTAGGATGTAGTGAGGTTGCTACTAAACACTTCATCTCAACTCACAAAAAGTGTTCACCCCAAAACTCCTCTTTTTACTTAACTTAGCTTCATAAATTCATTTAAATGTGTGTGTGTGTACATGCGAGCACACCTTGCATATAAGCATCATTTCATTTACATTACATGTGAGCACACCTAACATAAGTTTCATGAAGTGTATACACTGTTTTAAGGTCCAGTTTTATGAATATAGGTCATTTAGGAAGCTTAGAAACCAAAATGTCCAAGAACATTCATGACGTTCGAAAATTAGTTTAAAGAGGTACGAGCGTGCCTTATCCTATTTGACTAGCTTTTATGAGTCGGAAATTCATGGAATTTGGTGGAAGTGTGAATAACATGTGTTAAATTTGATTCATGGTTGAAATGTCTGGGTACGACTCCCCAAGGATCAACCAATGGCCCTTGAGGAGGACCCTAGCACGTAGGAGGCAACACTGCCTGCGCAGTGTGCACCAAAGAAACACAAAGGACGGATTGTGTGTTGATCGACGGAGCGTCGATGCCAACCGTCAACCAACACTTAGACAAAATGTTGGAGTCCTCGCCTGCAAAAGTCTCTTACCTAAACCACAAGTGTTCATCACGGAGAAGGGTTGGTCCGTCGACTGACCCATGATCCGTTGATCGTGGTGTCGTTTGTGACATTGCCAATTTCCTGCACATTTTAACTTATCTTCATTTAATTAGTTAAGGGTTAGGTGGTTCGTTGGCGGTTTAAGGGAGTCTAATTAAGTTAATTAACCCCCATATAAAGGCCCCAACCCCATTAGACTTAACACAACTCACAAAACAAATCATGTTCCTTCTCTCTTCTTTCTCTCTCTATTGGAGACACCATATAAGACCAAGCTAGGGAAGGGTTTTGGGGGATGTAAAAGGGAGATTTCACAATAAAATCTTCATCAAACATTGAGGTATGGTATCTAATTCACTTTTGAGACTTCTTTCCTCAAAGGGCACCTTCAAAGTATTTCTAAAAGTTGAGTTTTCAAATGGGTTTCATCTAATCTTGAAATTGATATTATGAACTAAGTTGTTTAAGATTTCTTTAGGATATAATGAATAGATTAACATGTATTTTAACTTGATTATGATAATTCTTGATGGTTTGGTCTAAATTGTAGAACATGACCCTCAACCATTAACCCTAGGTTGTGATCTTGACATGTATTGAATAATGTTCATTCAATTGACTTGGTTATTGATCAAATTACTATCCTATGATATTATTATATAAATTAGGAATAGATTGAGATGAATCCTAGGACTATTATGCTAGTTATTGAGATGTTGATTTAGGTTATGAAGTATATTGTGAAATTGAGCTAAGTATCTTGTCTTAAGGTATGATCTAGTATTGAATTGTGTTGTAGTGATACAATTGGACTTGTTATTCTATTGGATATAATTTTTTGATGATGTTACTCCCCTAATTGGGTTGAGTTATGGGTTGATGGTAACACCTTTATGATGAACTATGAAGGAGACTTGGAACCAATTGTGATCCCTATACTTTACTTCAAACTATGGTTAATTGTGATTAAGTTATGATGTTGTGTTGGAGTATGCATTGATTAGAATCGATAGGGTGGTATGATTTTGAATTAAAATGTATTCACTATGGTTGTGAGGTTGATTAAGAAATAAATGTTATAAGGATGGTAATGACTAAAAATGTGTTATTATGAGTGAATATGTAAATGTGCTAACCTCACTTATATGAATTGTAATGAAAGGAATATACTCATCCAATTCTGATTGAGCTACGATGATGTTGTTCATACAAAGTCTAGACTCTATGACCTAAACTAAGCTATGATTGTTAATAAAGGCTTAAGGACATTTCAAAAAGGGACTCTAGCTTAGCACCGAGTGATTTTGTATGTGAGGGGGTGACACTTTCCCACATAGGGAATGTAGGGTTCACTACGGTCCTCACGGGGTGGATAGCCTCATGACCCAAATAGGGTGTAAAATGATGTCTCCAAGACGGCCCCAAGTTCCATAAACTATGTTGCCACCATAGGAAAACTAGCTAATGGATCCACATTGATGCTACGTTCATGTTAGGTTCTACCTTGGCCGATAGATCACCTTCATCAGTGTAAGGTTTTACAACACCGGATTCCACACTTAGCTATTCTGGTCTATGTCAGTTAAGGAAAGTGTTCCCTAAACTAAAATAAAGTAATAAAGTATAAACTAAGTAGCGTGACTTGAGAGATTTGATTTAGCCAAGGTAGGGGTATGAGACTCTACCTATGCCTTGCACTAGTTTTCCTTGATTGAAGCTTTAGGAGGTTGATATTATATATGTATATGATAATTATGTAAATGATGATAATATGTTGACTTTACATTTAAATGATATCATGTGATGATGGTTATTCATATGAACATGTATTTGGTCTATATTGTTAAGGTATGATGTTATGTATCCTTAAAGATTATATAATGTGAAGTTGGGCATTGGTTATGGGTTCTTGTTGGGTTACTTGATTGAGTGAAGTTATGGGGCTTTGCTTGGTCATTGCACCTGTTGACTTGAAAAGGATTCATGATTAGTTGTCTTGCTTATTATGATATGATAAACTCTTATTCATCCTTGTGATGTTATTATATTATGATTGAATTGTATTAGATTATGGGTTCAAGTATGTTGATATGCATATCACTTGATTTGACTTGTTGAACATGTCTTAATGATTGGTATAGTTTGTTTGATTCCGCATAAGACTTTTAAAAAGGTAAAATGACATGATTTAACTAAATGTCCTTTTTAGAATGATTTGATATTATATGTTCATATGGTATCATACTTAGTACAAGTAGTGTACTAAACCAATTTTCTCCCTTTTCCAAAACATTTTAGGTTGCGGTCATTGAAGGCTCATTCGAGACGACTTGAAGAAGACTTGGATATTCTATACCATCAAAGTGGGTAGGTCCTCACTTTTCGAGGGTGATGCCAATATCTAGCTTATGGAGTTGTTTAATTCTAAGAATCTTATGTTCCTTCTATTTTCATTTGAGTACAATTTTTATAAGCCTATATGTGACTTTTTTACATTTATGTAGAGCTATACCCAAATTTCTATGATCGTTTTAGATGGTTATGAGATGAGACAATCTTGAGAATATGTTGTATCTTATGTATATAAATGTATGTGCAATTAAAGTAGACGACTGTGTAATCTTCTTATACGAAGGGTCTATGTATACTTGATACGACTATATATATGTGTATGTAGAGGTCTATTAAACCTCAATGTAGAAGTAGTAAAATATTTTAAATTTTCTATATTTTTGACCTATGAATATTATGACGAATGCTAAGAGGCTAGTCTTAGTCGTTAAATTGGACGACGACGCCGGTTATATCTAGGGGTGCTCCTCGTATGTGACAAACTTTATATCAGAGCATGAGATTGAATATCCTTGATGTTGATGTCTCTCTCAACCACGTCTATGTAGATTCGTACTCATAATCATGAAGCGCGCCACACTTATGAATAGGAACCTATATGATGCTTAGGAATCTCTCTCTTTCTTGAAAATCCAATATCGTGCCTCTAGAGTGTAGTTATTATGTGATTTCACCTAAACATTGTATTTTGGTTATAGGCAATAAATTCTCAAAGGAATGTGGCATGAAGACTTGAGGAAGATATTTACAATGCGAGAGCTCCTCCCCGTGGTGATCAAGTCCCTCCTCTTGAAGAAAATGCTATTGATGAGCAAGCTACGGTGAATCTTCCTCCTTTGATGGATGAGAACAAAATGGCCACTCTCCTTTAAATTGCCCAAGCCATTACTACTCAATCCCAAGCCTCCACTACTCAAGCCCAAGCTATTACGGCCCAAGCTAATTGGGAGGTTGTGCCCCGAGCCAATCAACAAGTTACTACCATGGTATTCCATATAAGGGATTTCACTAGGATGAATCCTCCTACTTTTTATGGGTCTAAGGTTGAATAAGACCACCAAGAGTTCATTGATGAAGTCTACAAGATACACTCTGCTATGGGGTTGTCTACTAGTGAGAAGGCAGAGTTACCCACATACCAACTCAAAGATGTGGCTCACACTTGGTATGTCCAATGGAGGGACAATAGTCCTCTAAGGGGTGGACCGGTGACTTAGGAGATCTTAAAGAAGGCATTTCTTGATTGGTTCTATCCTAGGGAGATGAGGGAAGCCAAAGTGATGGATTTCATCAAACATCGTCAAGGAGGTATGAGTGTGCTTTAATACTTTTTGAAATTCACTAAATTGTAAAAATATGCTCCTTCTTTGGTTTCCGATCCTAGAGATGAAATGAGATGCTTTGTGATGGGGGTGTCGGAAGACTTGCAAGAGGAGTGTCATTCGGATATGCTACATGATAACATGAACATTTATCGTCTCATGGTTCATGCTAGACAAATGGAAGAGGCAAGGGCTAGGAGGAAGAGTAGAGATGCAAAAAGGGAAATATCATTTGATGGTGGCTCTTATAAGGGTAGGATTGAGATTCAAGACAAGCATATGTTCAAAAAGAGGTTTTCTAATCAAGTTCCATCCAATTTCCCTAAGGATCGTGGTGATAAGAGTGCAAACACTATGCCTCAAAAGGGAAGGGGTACTAATTCACCAAGTGAGAAGCCGACTTGTGGTGAGTGTGGCAAGAAGCACTATGGTGCTTGCCTCATTGGTACGGACAAGTATTTTAGTTGTGGTAAGATTGGGAACAAGGTTCGAGATTGCCCTAATGTGAAGGGACAAGACATGGGTGGTCAAGCTCAAGCAAGTGGTTCTAGTGATGCTTCTAAGAAGAACTAGTTCTATGCTCTCTGCACTAAGGGTGAGCAAGAGAACTCTCCCGATGTGGTGACCGGTATGTTGAAAGTCTTTTCTATTAATGTATATGATTTACTTGATCCGGGTGCTACTTTGTCATTTGTTACACCTCTTTTAGCTAAAAAGATTAACATTTTACCAGATATCTTGCATGAACCCTTTATAGTGTCTACTCCAGTGGGTGAGTCCGTAGTTGCAAAGATGGTATATAGAAATTATCCTATCATGTTGCCCAATAGAGTTTCTCATTTTGAACTAGTAGAACTTGATATGTTTGATTTTGATATCATTTAGGGTATGGATTGGTTACATACTTGCTTTTCCACTATTGATTGTAGAACGAGGGTGGTGAGGTTTAACTTCCCAAATGAACCCGTTGTAGAGTGGAAGGGCGGGATTCTATTCCTAGAGGTCGTATCATTTTTTTGTCTAAAAGCATGCAAAATGATCTCAAAGGGTTGTCTATATCATATAGTAAGAGTCCAAGATTTAGACTCCGAAATTCCTCCGATTGAGTCGGTCCACGTACTGAGCAAACTTCCGAAGGTATTTCCTAATGACCTTCCTGGTATTCCTCCCGAACGGGAAATTGATTATGGTATTGATTTGCTACCGGATACAAATCCCATTTCAATTCCTCTTATCGGATTGCTCCGGTCGAATTGAAGGATTTGAAGGCACAACTCAAGGATTTACTAGACAAAGGCTTCATAAGGCCTATTTCACCATGGGGTGCTCCCGTTTTGTTTTTGAAGAAGAAGGATGGGTCCTTAAGAATGTGCATTGATTATCGCCAACTCAATAAGGTCATTATTAAGAACAAGTATACTCTCCCTCGGATTAACGACTTGTTTGATCAACTCCGAGGGGCAAGCTACTTTTCTAAGATTGACTTGAGATCGGGGTATCACCAACTTAGATGTGAGGTGAGGATATACCAAAGACGACATTTCGAAATAGATATGGGCACTATGAGTTCTTAGTAATGTCCTTTGGTCTCACTAATACTCCGGCTGCGTTTATAGACCTAATGAATAGGATATTTCTAAGTTACATAGATTTATTTGTCATTATCTTTATTGACGACATCTTGGTATATTCGAAAAATGAGGGTGATCACATGGGTCATTTGAGGGTGGTGTTGCAAACACTTAAAGAACATAAATTGTTTGCCAAGTATAGCAAATGTGAGTATTGGTTTAGGTCGGTGGCCTTTCTTGGTCATATCATCTCTAGTAAGGGAGTTGAGGTTGATCCAAGGAAAATGGAGGCGGTGAGAAGTTGTCCTAGACCATTGACTCCAATCGACATTAGGAGTTTCTTGGGTCTACAGGGTTACTATCGGAGGTTTGAGGATTTTTTTGCGTCCATTGCATCTCCCTTGACTACTTTGACCCAAAAGAGTAAGAAGTTTAAGTGGTCGGAGGCATCTGAAAAGAGCTTCCAAATATTGAAAGATAGGATTACTTCCGCTCCGATGTTGACTTTACTGGAGGGTTCAAAGGGCTTCTTTGTGTATTGTGATGCATCATGAGTGGGTTTGGGGTGTGTGCTTATGCAACATGTGAAAATGATTGCCTATGCTTCTAGACAACTTAAGGTGCATCGGAAGAAACATCCCACTCATGATCTTGAGTTAGTGGCCGTAGTGTTTGCCTAAAAAATATGGAGGCGTTACTTGTATAGTGTTCATGTTGATGTTTTTACCGACCATAAGAGTCTCCAATATGTGTTTACTCAAAAGGAGTTGAATCTCCGACAAAGAAGGTGGTTAAAATTATTGAAAGATTATGACATGAGTGGTCTCTATCACCCCAGCAAGGCCAATGTGGTGGCGGATGCTCTAAGTTGTACGACCATTGGTAGTGTGTCTCATATATAGAAAGCCAAGAAAGACCTAGTGAACGATGTTCATAGGTTGGCTAGATTGGGTGTTAGATTGGAATATTCTCCAAATAGTGGTGTTATGGTCCATCATAACTCCGAATCATCCTTGGTTGTTGAGGTGAAGTCCAAACAACACCTTGATCAACCATTGATGGAGTTGAAAGTATCGGTCCTTGGCATGTTTAATGAGTCATTCTCCTTAGGGGGGGATGGTGTATTGAGGTATCAAGGTGGGTTGTGTGTTCCTAATGTTGATGATTTGAGAATTTGAATTCTTGAGGAAGCTCATGGGTCCCGTTATTCCATTCATCCGGGGTCAACAAAGATGTATCATGACCTTGGGGAAGTGTATCGGTGGGAAGGTTTGAAAAGGGACATAGCGGAGTTTGTTGCTAAGTGTGCAAATTGCCAACAAGTGAAAGCCGAACATCTAAATACTGGTGGCTTACTACAAGAAATCCAAAATCCTACTTGGAAGTGGGAAGACATCAAAATGGATTTTGTTGTAGGTTTGCCTAAGACACAAAAACAATATGACTCCATATGGGTGATGCTGTATAGGTTGACCAAGTACGCTCATTTTATTCCCGTCAAGTCTACTTATTCGGCGGAAGAGTATGCAAAGATCTTCATAGATGAGATTGTGTGTCGCCATGGTATTCCGTTATCCATCATATCGGATAGGGGTGCACAATCCACATATAGGTTTTGGAGGTCATTTCAAGAAGGGTTGGGTACTAAGGTGAAGTTGAGTACCGCTTTTCATCCCCAAATGGATGGTCAAGCGGAGCGTACTATTCAAACACTTGAGGATATGCTTAGATCTTGTGTCATTAATTTCAAAGGAAGTTGGGATAAGCACTTGCCTTTGGTGGAGTTTGCTTACAATAATAGTTTCCATTAATCTATCCATGACTCCTTATGTGTAAGATCCCGAAAATGACATAAGTGAACTAGAGCCTTACATTGTGGTCAATATGGCCTAAGGTTCTAAATAGGTCTATTAAATGGTATTGAGGCAGTGTCTAAGGTATTAGGTGCATTGGAAATCAAACGTCAAGGGACGACCAAGACGTTCGACGACTAAGTCACCTAAGTCCCTCATATGTGGTTTTTTGTGGTTATATGTTATTCATGATGTTTTGAAGTCATTAAATGATTTTATATGATGTATGTAGGTAGTGTGTAAATTTTAGAGAGGTTTGGAGGTCAAACGCTCAAGAACGTCCATGGCGTTCGAAAGATGTGCCTTGAAATGACCTTGTGTGTCTACTTATGTTTCGTCGAGTTGTATGTGTTTGTTTTGAGTTAAATTCATGTGAGAGGTATTAAACTCGTATACGGTCATGTTTTGGTTGGAAACATCCGGGAAAACATCCCCAAGGACCATCCAAGAAGGACCCAAAAAATAGTGTTAAGACTGTCCAAGGCAGCCCCAAAAGACGGAGGCATCAATGGCTCGTGGGACAATCGACACCATGTCGATGGGTTCCGTTGGTGGGGACTTAGTTTTGGGAGAGAGGAGAACATTGGAAAGTCTCTGAAGCAACCAACGAAAGGACAGTACGGTCCGTTTGTGGACAAACAGTCCGTCGGCTGCCAGCCGTTGTGGACTGTCTCCTACATGCAGGGTCACTATAAGTCAAGGGGTGAACTTGTAAATCCACCCCACCTCCAAATATATAGTTTGGCGGTTCCTAGGGGTATATTGGGTATTTTAATGGTGTGTATAAGTCATTAACACATAGAAAATTTCATTCTTTAAAAATCAAAACCCCAAAATCCCTTAGAAATTCCTCTAGACTCCGTTGAAGTCCAACGTCAAGGAAGAACTTGGTGTGACGAATTGAGTGGAGATTCTTTATCAAATTGAAGTATTAGCATTGTTAAGGTATGATTTGTGATCCTTGAAACTCGTTTCATCAAGGATCCCAACTTCAAAGATGTTTTCTAAATGTTTTCAAAGATGAATTATCCAATTTCATGATTCTACCATGGGTTCTTGCATTAACGATTTTTAATCATTGAATAGTGACTGAATTGTTGTTATTTATATGATTTTAACTTAGTCTACCTATGAACCCATGTAATTGATGAATCCTAGTTTTTGACTAATTTATGGGTTACTTGATTTTGGTCTAATGTTTATGAATTCGTGTGTAGTTACTTATGGAATTTCTAATGATATAAGAATTGTATTAAATTGTTATCTAATTGGTCTTAGATTTTTGAATCTACATTGAATAGGTTTAGATTTCATTGAGTATCCTTCTAAATGTTTTTCCTTCTGTTTCTAGGAGATGAATACTAGAAGGATGGCCGCTAGAAGGTTGGAAGAGGAAAGGGTGAATGAGGAGATTCCTCCTAAAGTTGAGCAAGTTGAGCAAGTTCTTCAAGGTGGGTAAGGTGTCCAAGGTGCTCAAGGTGCTCAAGTGCCTCTTCAAGGTTATCATGCCCTTAATGTGGAAGGAGGTAATGAGGTTCCGGAGATGTCTAATAGGGATATTATAGATGCTTTGCTTGCTATCGCCCGAGCCGTAACTACTCAAGCTAATTTGAGTATGTTACCTAGGGTTGTGGAGAGCACTATGACATCTAGGTTGAGATACTTTGTGAGGTTAAATCTTCCAATCTTTCATGGCTCTAAGGTAGATGAGGATCCCCAAAAGTTCCTTGAAGGTATGTACAATGTATGGAATGCTATGGGGGTTACATCTAGGGAGAAGGCGGAGTTGGTTTCGTATCAATTGAGAGAGGTTTCTCAAATTTGGTACACTGAATGGAAGGATAATAGGCTGGTCCGTCATATCCTATTTAGTGGGAAGAATTTAAGGAAGCTTTTCTTGGTAAGTACTTTCCCCGTGAGAGGAGGGAGGTAAAAGTAGAGGAGTTTATCAATCTCATGCAAGGAAATATGAGTGTTGAGGAATAATCTTTGAAGTTCTCAACTTTGTCTATGTATGCACCATCCCTAGTGTCTAATCCAACCGATGAAATGAGTCTCTTTGTGACGGGTGTAGTCCACTTAGTGAGGGAAGAGTGTCGTACGACTATGCTAAAGGATGATACTACCTTAGCTAGACTCATGGTGTATGCACAATCAATAGAAGAATCCAAACTTAGGAGGATGTCAAGGAATTTGAAAAGGAGTGTTACTAGGGATCAAGTGCAACCTAGGTTCGAAAATAGGGATCAAACTCAAGAAGAATCTAGGAGTGCTAAGTTCAAGGTTGAGAAAGGAGGTAGTTTCAAAGATGGCAAACCTACATGTGACACTTGTGGTAAGAAACATTATGGTGAGTGTCTATTGGGTACCGGTAGTTCTTATGGTTGTGAAAAAGATGGACACAAAGTGAGAGATTGTCCTAACATTGCTTCTAGAGGAAAAGGGGGTAAGAAAGTTGATCCTATTGTTCCAAAGGATGATGGTCCAACAAGGAGGCGTTTCTATGCACTACGAACTAGAGGGGAGAAGCCGGATGAGAGTGATTATGATATTGGTAATTCCTTGTCTTTCTCTTATTGTGATATGGATTCCTTCTATGTGGGGGAGTATGGCTAGATAGGTGTGCTAGTTGTTGCATGTGCATGATGTTTAGGAGTTTGGTTGAAATTGAATTTCATTAACTTCTTGCATTGTGTATTTTATTGAGCTATGAGCATGTTGTAAGAGGTGTTTATATTATGTTACCTTGCATATTAGCATGTCTATATCATGAATTGCTTAAAATTGCATTTTTGAAAAATTTGCCTAAATCACTGTAGCCTCGAAAACTGTTCATTATGTAATTTTGCAAAATTTGACTAATTGATTCTTTGGTCTAAAATTGTTGTAATATGGTTAGAACTGATGTGTATGAGTATAATAATGAATATAAAATGAGTTTTTACTATTTGGAATGAAGCTTGTGATTTTTGTAGCATAATGAGTTATAGAAATGTATTCTAGTTTCTTGTTGTGTTGTAGATCTCTTAACTATGTGAAATTGATGTTTTCTTCTTGATTGTGGGTTATATGGTTTTATTATGTGCTGCTAGTAGATTCTCTATTCTTGGAAGTGTTCGGAGAGTGGTAAGTGTCATTCGAGGACGAATGTTGTCCAAGTGGCAAAGAATGTAAGATCCCAAAAATGACATAGGTGAACTAGAGACTAAAATTGTGTTAAAGATGGTCTAACGTCCTAAATAGGTCTATTAAATGGTATTGAGGCAGTGTCTAAGGTATTAGGTGCATTGGAAGTCAAACGTCAAGGGACGACCAAGACGTTCGACGACTAAGTCACCTAAGTGCCTCATATGTGGTTTTATGTGGTTATGTGTGATTCATGATGTTGTGAAGTCCCTAAAGGAGTTTATATTATGTATATAGGTAGTGTGTCAAGTTTCGAGAAGATTGGAGGTCAAACGCTCAACAACGTCCATGGCGTTCGAAAGATGTGTCTTGAAATAACCTTGTGTGTCTAGTCATGTTTTGTCGAGTTTTACGTGTTTGTTTTGAGTGAAATTCATTTGAGAGGTCTTAAACTCATATACGGTCATTTTTTGGTTGGAAACATCCAGGCAAACATCCCCAAAGACCATCCAAGGGTCCTTGAGAAAGGACACAAAAGTTGGTGTCAAGACTGTCCAAGGCAGCCCCAAACGACGGAGGCATCCACGCCTCGTGAGCCAATCGATGCCCGATCGATGGGTTCCTTTGGTGGGGACTTATTATTGGGAGAGAGGAGAACCTTGTCAAGTCTCTGAACCAACTAACGGAAGGACAGGACGGACCGTTTATGGACAAATGGTCCGTCGACTGCCAACTGTTGATGGACTGTCTCCTGCGTGCAAGTTCACTAAATGTCAAGGGGTGAACTTGTAAATTCACCCAACTTCCAAATATATAGTTTGGCGGTTCCTAAGGGGTATATTGGGTATTTTAAAGGTGTGTATAAGTCATTAACACTTGGATGATTTCATTCTTTAAAAATCAAAACCCCAAAATTCCTTAGAAATTCCTCAAGACTCCATTGAAGTCCAAAGTCAAGGAAGATCTTGTTGTGACGAATTGAGTGGAGATTCTTCATAAAATTGAAGGATTAGCATTGTTAAGGTATGGTTTTTGATGCTTGAAACTCATTTCATCAAAGAGCCCAACTTCAAAGATGTTTTCTAAAGTTTTCAAAGATGAAATGTCCAATTTCATGATTCTACCATGGGTTCTTGCATTAAAGGTTTTTAATTATTGAATAGTGATTGAATTGTTGTTATTTAGATGATTTTAACTCAATCTACCTATGAACCCATGTAGTTGTGGAACCCTAGTTTTTGACTAATATATGGGTTACTTGATTTTGGTCTAATTATGAATTCATGTGTAGTTTCTTATGGGCTTTCTAATGATATAAGAATTGTATTCAATTGTTATCTAATTGGTCATAAATTGTTGAATCTATATTGAATAGGTTTAGATTTCATTGAGTATTATAGTTTGTGTATTGAAAATGTGTTCATGGCCATGGGTAAGGGCCTTATGAGGTTGAATTGGATAATTTGGTATTGGATTGAAGTGTTGAGGATGAAGAGGTGGTATGCTGCCCTATTTCTTCTTATTTTATGTTAATTATACTTCAATTATGTTGTGATTGCTATGGTCCACTTATGGTGGCGGTGTTATGTGAATTTATGTGGCCTTGTCGGCGTTATTTTAAGTATACTGATGATCATGGCCTTGTCGGCACTACTTGAAGTTATATGGCTATTTGTGTAGTTGATTATGTAAAGTATGATCATATATATCTATATGTGAAAGTATGTGTTAGTCTATTGATGCTATGTAGGAAATCATGTTATGTTATGACTATGTGTTAAGTGTGTAGTCTTAGAGTTGATATATGGTAGTTCCTAACTTGGCTATATGAGTCTATAATGATTATGTTGATGATTTTAAGGTTATTAATAGGTTGACTAAATGATTTTAAGGGTCATTATTAAGTGTCTAAAGAATGTATGTTATATGTGCTAAAGTGAAGTATGTGGTGTCTTGTTTAGGTAGACTTGTGTCTCTTACTTGATGCTTGTATGAATATGAATATGAGTCTTAGGAACTGAGTCTTAGTCATGAATGAATGAATATTAGGTGATACCTTGAATGATGATAAGAGGGTCCTTTATGTGAAACCTTGAACCAAGTGGTAAGGTTATGAAACTTGAAGTTGAAAGCCGTAATGGTATCCTTGATGTAATGAAAGATGGACTTAAGGTTGATTGGATGGTAATACATCACATCAATCCTTAGGAAAGTCATGATGTGATTCTTGTCCCCATAGTGAGATAGCCCTAGTGGACCTTGCTTTGGTAGTGTAAATGTAATTGGGTCATTAACATGATATTGGACCCATTTGTATGAACCTTAGTGTGATTAAATCTATGAGAACGAAGGCTAGGAACGAGTGAGTATGGTAAGGGAAGTAGTTCTAGTGAAGGAATGAGACTAGATTACAAAGCATGCCCTTCATATTTCCTTAACCATGTGCCTACATTGGATGTGTCTAAGTTCTATCATTGGCAAATAGAACAACCTCATCGGAGTAGGATAGAACTTTGGATTCCATGCTTTGCTACCATGGTCTATGTCGGTTATTGCCTATTCTCATCACATGGGATACCTATTAGCATTAGAGAAGTTCTATGAGGTTTAGGTGGTGGTATGTGACACTATCTAGACATTGCACAATAGGCTTTGAAGATGTTAATGAGAGTTCCTAGGTCTTGTCCAAGACCATTACTTGAATGTCCTTTTTGTGATCTATGTCTCTTAAATGAACTAATGTCTTAATGATATATAATGTGTAAATGAATAAGTACCTAATCTAAAGTGACTTAAGGATTCCTTAGTTAAAGTGTGAAGATGGCATAAAGGATGATCTATTCATTTTTTATCTATGGAAGTCTTGAGAATGACTCTAGTTAGGGAAGTTGCTTGTTATGTTGGACATGATCTAAACTTAGGAAGTCTTAAGGATTATTTAGGTAGCCTTGAAGAGGGTGTATGGGCGTTCTCTTCTAGGAATACTTAAGTAAGTCTTCTGATAGCCTTGGTAGAGGAGATTGTCATATTATGTATGTCTTGTAAGTTGATGTATTGTAGGTGTGTATCTGTCTCATTATGAGTAATCTTAAGGATCGTTTAGGCACATATAGAGAGGGTGTATGTGCGGTGTCTCTTTGTGTGACTTAAGTGAATCTTAGGATTGCTTTAGTGAGAAGACTACATGCTAGAAGGTGTTTAAAATGAAAGTAGAGGAATTCACTCTAATAGTGAGGTACTTCACAGTACAGTAAATTGAGTTCTAAAAATATGATGTTTGGTTTTAATGTTTTCTTATGTGATTCTAAGTTGCTAAATGGTGTTCTTATGATGATATTACGATATTTAAATGAAAAAATGCATATTTCTAATAAATGTCCATTTTCATGATTTTTATGCATAAGCCATACTTAGTACATGTGGCTGTACTAATTACAGGCTTTTATCTATCTATATAGTTCTTGGTAGGTGAAAACCTTTTGGGAAGAAGACTTGGATTTAGAAGATCATTCAAGAGAAGTTGAAGTATGTCCTCACTTGACTCGAGGGAATATATGTCTTTTATGTTTCGTTTATGAAGTATTTTAATAGACTATATAATAGTATGTTTTGTATTTCGTATGGGCCGTGTCCCAAGTACTCTTGTGTCTTAAGATGATGAGATTGAGACTTAGTATTTCCTATTACTTCTATATAAAAGAGTTTTTAATACTATGGTATTGTTTTATGAAAAGTTTTAATTCCGCACTACTTTTTATTATGTATATGTGATGAATGATATGAGAGGCTTGTATGAGACCTCCGACAGGTCGAGTAAGCACACGTCACAATCCGAGATTGTGCCCTAACTTCTAGGGTGTGGTCTCGGGTCGTGACATTATGAATCATTGTATGGTAGGAGGTATAGGTTCATATTGGTTAGTTTGAAGTCGGTGAGTCTTCGATTCTTGGTCCCAATTTTATATATAAAACTTTGGAAAAATTTCATATCATAATAAATTGCTTGCAAACGGCCTATAGTCTGCGAAAGTCATATTTCTATATTAGGAGGAGGGATTTAGGGTTTGAAGAAGGTGATAATGTGTACTTGAAAATTTAACCTATGAAGGGGGTGGTTAGATTTGGCAAGAAAGGGAAGTTAAGTCCTCGTTATGTGGGTCCCTATGAAATATTGAAAAGGGTTGGTAAGGATGCCTATGAATTGAGGTTGCCTAGTGAATTGGCTTCGGTTCATCCGGTTTTCAATGTTTCTATGATAAAGAAGTGTGTCGGTGATCCCGAGTCCATCCTTCCTATTGAGGTCCTTGGTGTCAAGGATAACATCTCCTATGAGGAGATTCCGGTTCAAATCCTTGATAGGCAAGTAAAGGGGTTGACGAACAAAGAGGTGGTTTCCGTAAAAATGTTATGGAAAAATCACCTAGTTGAGGGTGCAACATGGGGGCCGAGGGCGACATGAAGTCCCGTTACCCTCATCTTTTTGAAAATTAATGTTAGTCATTTTTCTGAATAATATAAATATGACTAGAGATTGAAGTTTCTTGATTTTTGGTGAAGTTTTGCAAAAAGTGCATTTTTAATGTCTTTACAGTGAGTTTACAGTGAATGGTGCATTAAACTTGAAATTTTAACCTTTTTGGCTTGTTTGAGTTATGTTGTGCAATTTGACATGGCGAGTCTTTATGAAAAGTTATGTAGTATGTTTATAAGTTGAACTTTGTCCTAATTGACTTATGTAAAGTATGTTGAGTTCATGTGTGTTGTGAGAAGGGAATGCCTCATGATGTAATATTTGAGCCTTATGTGTAGTAATTGAAGTTTGGAATTGCCTTGTTGAAATGATATGATTTATGTTATGTTGTATTGTGGTTGGTTGGGCTGCTAGTCTTGAGTCTATTTCTTCTTTCAGAAAGAGTTTTAGTGTCATTCGGGGACGAATGTTCCTAAAAAGGGGGGGGGGGGGATAATAAAACACTTCGAAAAACCAAGACGTGTCTTAAAGCCTAACATAAGTGTCATGAAGTCTAGACACTGTTTTAAGGTCCACTTTTATGAATATAGGTCATTAGGATATTTAGAAACCAAAACGTCCAAGAACGTCCATGATGTCCGGAAATTAGTTCAAAGAGGTACTAGCGTGTCTTAGCCTTTTGACTAGCTTTTAGGAGTCGGAAATTCATGGAATTTGGTGGAAGGGTGTATAACATATGTTAAAGTTGATTCATAGTCGGAACATCCGGGTATGACTCCCCAAGGACCAACCAAGGGCCCTTGAGTAGGACCCTAGCACGTAGGAGGCAACACTGCCTGGGCAGTGAGCACCAATGAAACACAAAGGACGGAACGTGTGTTGATCGACATGGCGTCGATGCCAACCATTGAACAACACTTAAACAATATGTTGGAGACCTCGCCTGCACAAGTCTCTAACCAAAACCACGAGTGTGCAGCATGGAGAAGGGCTGGTACGTCGACTGACCCATGATCCGTCGATCGTGTTGTCGTCTATGACACTGCCAATTTCTTGCACATTTTAACTTACCTTCATTTAATTAGTTAAGGGGTTAGGTGGTTCGTTAGTGGTATAAGGGAGTCTAATTAATTTAATTAACCCCTCATATAAAGGCCCCAACCCCATTAGATTTAACACAACTTACAAAACAAATCCTTTTTCTTCTCACTTCTTTCTCTCTCTATTGGAAGACACCATTGAATACCAAGCTAGGGAAGGGTTTTGGGGGCTTTAAAGGGGTGATTTGACCATCAAATCTTCATCAAATGTTGAGGTATGTGATCAAATTCACCTTTGAGACTTCTTTCCTCAAAGGGCTCCTTTAAAGTATTTCTAAAAGTTGAGTTTTCAGGTGGGTTTCATCTAATCTGGAAATTGATGTTTGAACTAAGTTGTTTCTGATTCTTTTAGGATATAATGAATAGATTAACATTTATTATAACTTGATTATGATAATTCTTGATGGTTTGGTCTAAATTGTAGAACAAGACCCTCTATCCTTAAAAGTAGGTTGTGATCTTGACATGTATTGTATAATGTTCATTCAATTGACTTGGTTGTTGATCAAATTACTATCCAATGATGTTATTGTATCAATTAGGAATATATTGAGATGAATCCTAGGCCTATTATGCTAGTTCTTGAGATGTTGATTTAGGTTATGAAGTATATTGTGAAATTGACCTAAGTATCTTGTCTTAAGCTATGATCTAGTATTGAATTGTGTTTTAGTGATGCAATTTGCCTTGTTATTCTGTTGTATATCATTGTGTGATGATGTTACTCCTCTAATTGAGTTGAGTTATGGGTTGATGGTAAGACCTTTATGATGAACTATGAAGGAGACTTGGTAAGTCGTGTGATCCCTCTATTTTACTTCAAACTATGGTTAATTATGATTAAGTAATGATGTTATATTGGACTATGCCTTGATTAGGATTGATAAGGTGGTATAAAGTTTAATTTAAATGTCTTTTATATGGTTGTGAGGTTGATTAAGATGTAAATGTTATAAGGATGGTGATGACTACCAATGTGCCTTATTATGAATGAATATGTAAATATGCTAACCTCACTTATATGAATTGTAATGAAAGGACTATACTCATGCAATTCTTATTGATCTACGATGATGATGATTATACAAGGGCTAGACCCTATGACCTAAACTAAGATATGATAGTTAATAAAGGCTTAAAGACATTTCAAAAAGGGTGTCTAGCTTAGCACCGAGTGAAATTGTATGTGAGGGGGTGACACTTTCCCACATAGGGAAGGTAGGGTTCACTACGGTCCTCACGGGGTGGATAGCCTCATGACCCAAATAGGGTGTAGAGTGATGTTTCCAAGACGACCCCAAGTTCCATAAACTATGTTGCCACCATCGGAATACTAGCTAGTTGATCCACCTAGATGCTACGTTCATGTTAGGTTCTACCTTGGCCGGTAGACCACCTTCTATCGGTGTAAAGTTTTACAACACCGTATTCCACACTTAACTTTTGTGGTCTATGTCGGTTAACGCAAGTGTTCCATCAACTAAAATGAAATAATAAAGTATAAACTAACTAGGGTGACTTGAGAGGTTTGACTTAGCCAAGGTAGGGGTATGAGAATCTACCTTGCCTTGCACTACTTTGCCTTGATGGAAACTTTAGTAGGTGGATATTTTATATGTATATGATAATGATGTAAATGATGATAATATGTTGACTTTACATGTAAATGATATCATGTGATGATGGTTATTCTTATGAACATGTATTTGGTCTATATCGTTAAGGTATGCTGTTATGTATCCTTAAAGATTATATCATGTGAAGTTGGGCATTGGTTATGGGTTGTTGTTACTTGATTAAGTGAGGTTATGGGTCTTTGCTTAGTCATTGCACTTGTTGACTTGATGAGGATTCATGATTAGTTGTCTTGCTTTATTATGATATGATAAACTCTAATTCATGCTTGTGATGTTATTACTTGATGATAGAGTTGTATTAGATATGGGTTCAAGTATGTTGATATGCATATGACTTGCTTTGACTTGTTGAACATGTCTTAATGATTGGTATGGTTTGATTGATTGTTCATAACACTTTAAAAAGGTAAAATGACATGATTTAACTAAATGTCCTTTTTATCATGATTTAATAATATATGTGCATATGGTCTCATACTAAGTACAAGTGGTGTACTAACCCCATTTTCTCCCTTTTCCCAAATATTTTAGGTTCCGATCGTTGAATGCTCATTCAAGACGACTTGAACAAGACTTGGATATTCTCTACCATCCAAGTGGGTAGGTCCTCACTTTCCGAGGGCGATGCCAATATCTAGATTATGGAGTTATTTAGTTCTAAGACTCTTATCTTCCTTCTATTTTCATTTGAGTATGATTTGTATAATCCTATATGTGGCCTCTTTACATTGATGTAGGGCTATGCCCAAATTGCTATGAACGTTTTAGATGGTTATGAGATGAACAATCCTGAGGATATGTTCGATATTGTGTATATAAATGTATGTGCAATAAAAGTAAAAGACTATTTAATCTTCTAAGACGAAGGGTCTATGTATACTCAATACGACTAAATATATGTGTATGTATAGGTCTATGTAAATATCAATGTAGAAGTGGTAAAATATTTTAAATTTCGGTATTTTTGACCTATGAATGTTATGACGATTGCTAAGAGGCTAGTCTTAGTCCTCAAAGAGGACGCCGACGCCGATTAAGTTTTAGGGGTGCTCCCTGGATTTGACAGTTCTATACATGTGTCACGACCGAAATCTAGACCCCAGACGAGACCGGCGTCGTTGACCTCTCAGAGGTCGCAGAAAAGCCTACATACGTCACTCTTACTTAATCTAGGTTAATTTTAGCGGAAAATTTGAACTTTTTGTCTTCTTATTTCATGCTAAACATTTTAAACTTAACATCATAGGCGTTCACAAATCAACCATCTAATATAGAGATAATCAAATGAAAGAAACAGTTCATAATTGCATTAAACGTATTTTTGCCAAAATGGCACCAATACAAAATCTGAAATGAAAGTTGAAAGAAACACTAGTGGAATATGCTCCACTAGTTAAAGCCTACATCTAAGCTAGATAATAACGGTAGACATCTTCGAAAGCATGAGGGCATACCAAGTCCAGATGAAAGCTCCACGTTCGGATAGCTGCAACGTCAACCTGTAAGCTCTAGCGTCCACCTGTGCCTGCACCTAAAAATATAGAGTTGTATGGGATTAGTACACACTTGTACTAAGTATGGTTATATGCAAGCACACACCAAGGACATGCATGAGTAAGAATAGCTCTTTCCTAAAAACATGATTATGGAAAGTCAAGTCAGTGGACTTGCCAAAATGGGATTAGGAAAGTTAGTGAACTTTCCAAATTTTGATTAGGAAAGTCAGTGAGCTTTCCAAATTTGGATTAGGAAAGTCAGTGAGCTTTCCAAATTTGGATTAGGAAAGTCATGCCATGAGAGTAACATGCATCATCATACTTATCATATTGCACACAACACATAACATCTTACACATAGCACATATCATATTGCATATAGCACATAACATCTTTTATAACATTCATTCATATGCCATGAGACCTTGGAATCATAAACTTCACATTAAGACTTCCCAAAAAGAGGGCTCAACATATGGGACCTCAACTAGGGAGTCTTCATTAGCAAACATAGTGTCTGCTTCATTCATTCATACGTACTTCATTTCATTTCGTTCATAGGCTAGTGTGAACACCAGTTATACCTAGGATGTAGTTTAAGACTTTCATCGGGTTTGCTGTGCAATGATCAAGAATAACCTAGTGTCATTACTTGAGTCTAGCTCACCTCTTGATTATCCTATCCTAACACCTTCAGTATCATTCATTTCATTATGTGCATCATTTGAGGCTGGCCTCATTCATTCATTGAAAACTTTAACTTTAACCAACATAGATCATGTGAGCATCATGAAATCCAGTATCTCCCACACACCAAAAAGAGGTGGAATCACCAGCCAAAGTGACCCTAAACATGCTAGCGTACATGGGAATTTAACCCCGCCAGATCCCTATATTGGCAGTATAGGTTCGAAGACCAGGAGATATAAGGAGACCCATACCCGGCAAGCCGGACAGTCTCATCTCATGAGAGTTACGTGAACCTCCGCCCTTTCCGAAAGAAGGCATCACCGCTCATAACTAGTCTATCGGTGCTCAGTATAAAGTTCCATTACATTCAACTCATAGGTCATGGAAGTTGGCTTCTAGTATGAGGACATCATAGCTCAATATATGATTTCTAATCTCATCATTAGTATTAAGTGTGTTAATCTCAATACTTTCATTAGAGTGTTCATAGAGA